>BJBW01018455.1:0-12651 GCA_004320125.1 Scolopax mira | reverse complement strand
CTTTTCAGTGGTTGCCAGTGAGAGGACAAGGGGCAACGGGCTCAAGCTGGAACATAGGAAGTTCCACTCAAATATGAGAAAAAACTGCTTCACAGTGAGGGTGACAGAGCCCTGGAACAGGCTGCCCAGGGAGGTCGTGGAATCCCCTTCTCTGGAGATTTTCAAGCCCCACCTGGATGCAGCCCTGAGTGACTTGCTCTGGCTCTGGGCAACCCTGCTTTAGCAGGGGAGTTGGACTAGATGATCTCTACGGTCCCTTCCTACTCTAAAAATTCAGTGAAATTCAGTGAAGTACAAAGTAGAATAAATTATTGCAGAGCAGAGTCCTCCCAGGACACTCAAGCACTCTCACAACCTTTGAATCTGTTTCTACAGAATTAGGGAAGAATTTATTTGGTTTAAACTGTAGTTTCTAAACTGGTTTATTTGCAGGTAGGTACCTGTGACAGCCGGGAGGTGAGGGGTCCACCTCCAGAAGCTTCACTGAGGCCTCCAGATTTAGCCCTGAACTGCAAAAGTTTGAACTGTCAGAGGGATGGGAGAGGAGTATTTGCCTGGAAAACAGATTATGTTCCGTTCATAACCATATATTTACATCTCTATTGTAATCTTATACTGATTTAGACAAGAACAGTCTGGTTTGCTTCTGTGATTCTATTCTAAATTAGTCTAATTTACAATTTACAATTTACATTGCCTCCAAAACCAGAGTTCCTGCTCTGGATGGGGCTTTTTTCCCAGTGTTGGAGTTGTGCAAGTGCAGCCCCCCTAGGATCTAAATACAGTCACAAATTGAAGCAACATTTTATTATGTTTATCAGAAAATCTAATACCGAGGAAATCCAAGGCTGTTTTTTATATTGATATTCCTCATTTAGCATTTAGCAGCTATAATAAAATTTGGGGAAGCAGACAGTTTTCCCAGTGAAACATGAGTGCAGAACTACCTGGAACCTGAATGCCGTGCTGGTTAACTCTGCAGGGGGAGGTGGGCAAAACCTCAGGGAGGGCTACAGCAAATGTGGTATTTAACAGCAGAGGGTAAAAAAAAAAAAAAAAAAAGCCTAGTAAAGTTTTAGTAATCTTGGCTTGAAGGGTAATTTTCTTGTCAACTCTATAATTAATGCACCATACATTACAGTAGCCCATTGTTATTCCAGAATGCCGGGATCCATTTCAAACTGAATGGCTGTTTAACAAAACACTTGGCAGATTTATTACCCGTAGGTGATTCTGTCAGTCAGCATTTTCACATGTTTAGCCTCAAGTTGGCAGAATCAATTCTGATATCTATTTTGTGAAACGCCGAGCTCTTTAAATTAACAACCACCACCCCCCACACTTATGCAATACCCCCCAGAAAATCAGGATTTGTATTGGATCTTCATCTATTAGCAATGAAACAAGGATTACCCTTGCAAGCTCCTTGGGTTTTTTCCCTCCACAGTTGAGGCATCGTCTGCCACTTCCAATATCTACAAAGAGGTATTTTGTTGGTCATTTTCAGACTATGTCTTGAACGTTCTGTTTGTCTTTCCCTTACTTTACAGAACACTTACTTGGCAGCCTCAGAAATTAAGGTTCAGCAAGAATTGTGTATGTAATGGAAATCCTTCAACAGGGAGACAGTGTGTTGAATTTGCTGTTGCCCCTTCTGCGAAAGAATTCAAGGTGTGATTGAATCTTGGAGGGAAAGGGTACGCTTAGAACTTCGTCCAAAAAAAAGGCTTGTTTAAGTTTCATGTTACAAATTATTAGGATTCCAAGGATGGAAATGAATTATTTTTGTTTTTCAATAGGAGGAGATACTGGATGCAGGTAGGAGCAGTCTACAGCCCCGGTATGAAGATACAGAAAAAATGTGGTAGGTGAGGAACAAAACATGTGTGTTTCAAGTTTGCAGCTGCAAAACATCATGTAATCATATTCTCACATTTACATTGTTAAGACAAACTAATTTTCCACTCTTTTAAAACACTCTGCGAAATATTCTTGGGTGTGTTTTTTTTTTTTTTTTACTTTAACTGAAAATGAAAAAGGAATACATTCAGTATCTATAGTTTTTCCTCACTGCTACATTTCTGTCGTATTCTTTTGCTACTATACCAATATATATATTTTTTTTAGTTTTGAAATTTATGAACTGCCAGAGCTGTAATTTCACAATAGGTATCTTTGCTAGAGGCTGAAAAATAGGGAAAGAGCAAAGGCAGCAATGGGAGGGTGGGTCAGAATCATAGTTCCAACACCTGACCTTAATTGATCTTCTGCTGACATTTTTATAGGCAGGGAATTATAACAAAAAGCATCAACAAGTCATTCCTTCCTCAAGTATTCAGATAATTTCAAAGTGCTTTTTTTCCCCACTTACAACTTCAAAAAAAGACAAGACCTGTTCATTGCACGGCATAGCCTAAAGAGGGGGAAGATGATTTGAAATGAAAAGATTTGAGATTAAAAACTTCAGCGAGGTTAAAAAATCAACTCCCACAAGTTGGACACCTCGGTTCTGCAGGGGCTGAACTGCCCCCAAGGTCAAATTCCCCCACTGGAGAAGCTGAGGTGCATTAAGCAGGGCAGGTTTGTCACTGGGTGATTGTTCCCATGTCGGTCGTGGTCACCTCTCGCCCCAGCTGGTGGCAATCCATCTGCACTGGGCAGCTGGGCTGGTGCTCCCAGTCACTCCTGCATTAAGCTGCCACACTCGTCCACTGTGAATCTGACAGCAGCACCAGGCCTTCCCGTGGGGAGAGGCTTCTCAAATATGACTAATTTAGATCGCTTTAATTAAAGACCAGCACATACATATGCATACAAAGCAGTAGCTGAAGGACAGCTTCCTTGGGAGCTCTTTGGAGGGTGGGAAGGAGGGGGGGGGAGCTTCATCTTCCCCCCTTCCCTCTGGTGCCAGGTGATATGGCTCATCTTCTCCAGTTCCCCCCCTGCACCCACAGGCTGTGTCTCCCCCGGGGCAGAGGGGCTGTGGTGTGTGACACAGCCAGCCAGAGTAACCTCAGCTTGTTACAGCAGCAGAAGACAGGGAGGTTTGGGGATCAGCGAGAGCTCCTTGTGTTATCTTTTTCTAATTGGTGTCAGACCTTGGCCGTGCTGTTGCTGCTGTTAACAAAGGTTCCCTGGGAAATAATTATAATAACTCCCCAGAAAACAATGCTTCACTCTCAAGTTACGCTCAGCCATCGTGTTACCCTGCTTAACTTGTCACACGATAAAACCCCTGGCAGAGCTGCCTGGGAAGTGTTTGGGCTGCATTTTGGGCACAGCCAGGATGCTCCCAGCCTGCGGAGGCAGCTCCTCCCCTTAACAGGTCATTTTTTTGCTCTGGTTTCCGAAGCAGCGTTGGATGTTGGTGCACTGTACAGAGATGGAAGGAAATCACAGAATCACAGTGAATACGGGCTTGGAAGGGACCTCATCTAGTCCAACCCCCACTGCCAAATCTAGAGCAGGTTGCAGAGGAATAAAGGGTGTTCTCCCCGTGCTCAGCAGCCCAAATCCCACCGTGGGTTTGACATTTGCACAACCCAGAAGCGACTGGTGGGAAGGCAGTGATGGCCCTGAGCTGCCACTGCACTGGAATGAGCTCCAGGTCACCTGAAAGGGCTGCCCTTGTCGAGTCCTGACCCACTGTGTCTGCTGCACCTCTGCTCCCCCCTGGTCTGGAGCCCTGTGAGCTGCAGTGTGTCTGGGGGGGTCACCCTACAGAGCAAACTTCAGGGTCAGTTCAGAACGCACGAAGAATTAGAATTAAACCATCAGCATTGGTTGTTGCATCATATCTATGGTGTGTCTTCAAAATTGTGATTTTTAAAAAAGATCCCAAAGGTGACAGTGGGGAGTTTATTCTCCTCAACCATTTGGTGGTACTCGTTTGTGTGCAGGGTGCTCACTGACCAGCCTCTCACCAGTTTCCTCCACTGGGCACACAGGAAGACACTGTGCAGTCCAGTAACACTGACAGCTGAGCTAGGAAGTCATAAATTGTTTTTATGTTGTACATTTTTAAGAAAGCACCCATTTTCACTAACTTTGAGTTCATTTTTTTTATTTCTGCTGCTGATTTTTGGTGAAACCAAATCATCTCAGGAAAATACAGTGCTCAAAATTCGTTTGGCCTTTTTATGGAGTCCATTTCAATTTCAAGTAGAAATAGGAATATACAGAAGGTACAGAATTGCTACCCTCATAGTTAATGTTAAGGACCTTTTCTTGCCTTGTCTCACTTTGAAAGAGGGAGTTGACTCTTGATATTCTGCTTTTTTAAAATAAAGCTTTTAAAGAGCTTTTTGCTTTTTCCTTAACAAGTGGTTTCTAGAGACCGTGCTCCTCTCCTGGCTGAGCTGTATTTGCAACCTTGTGCACTACAGGTTGCATCCACTGGAATTGAGTTCCAGCATCCACCAGATGGATGAATTAATCAAGTGCTGGCTTAGGGTTCTTGCAGATGGAGATGATTTCATGGGACGAATCTGTCCCTGGAGTGAACTGACTGGATTGGAGTTACCTTAGAAATGACTCGACACCGCAGAAAACACGTCTGTGAGCACTGGCTGAGAGCTTTCCCCAAAAACACCCCCACAGCTCCCTGCGAGGAGGAGGAGCAGGGTTTTCCTGAGCCAGGAGCTACATCTGCACTGCTACATTTCATAGCAATTTTTTCTCCGTGATGTGTGTCCATTCCCTCTTTGAGTCTGGTTTTTTTTTTTTTTTTTTAACGCCCGCAGCATCTTGTGGCAATGAGTTCCAGAATTTGAGTTGTTCTGCCAGAAAAGGTCACTGGTGTCCCAGAGCTCTTGCAGTATGAAATAGACTTTTTTGGGCCATTCATAATTTCATAGGCTTCCAGTGTAGCAGAGTCTCTCTGCGGTGCTTGAGCACGTCTTTTGGCAAAACAAGCTGAAGGAAGGCAAAAGCTGTAAATGTTTTTATATAATCACACCAAAATCTAGCTGGACTCCTTTGGCATGGAATGAACACACTGTGTGTCCTGTGTGCTGGATGATTATGGAGAGATTCTCAGTCTCAGCCCTAATTTGTCTTCAAAGGCAGACACGTCCAATTGTCCTTTGCAAACCTCCCTCTCCCACCCCTTCTCCCCCAGTTCTTACTGTGTTTGATTTGATGCTCCTACATACAATTGTTGTCAACCAGTGTGACACCCTGCATTGGCCCAGAGGTTTTCTAGTCCCTCCAAGCTGGCTTTGGCATATGCTTAGCAAAAAATATAGTCCTAAGGATTTCACAGATGGAATTTCAACCTTATCCTTAAGTACACTGTTCTGGTGGTTAATTATCCCGAAAGTGCATGCCTTATTTTCCATTCCAGGATGCTTAGATCCAGCTCCCAGGTGTTGGATTTTTTTCCTCTCAGATGGTCTCTCCTTCCGTAGCGTATTCCAGCCATTGATCAAGTGACTTTTTCCTGCTCTTTTTGGTAAATGGAGTAGAGTGAGGTTCCCTCAGGGTATGTCCCACTTCAGTGCCAGTACAGCCACCTGAGGTCCTTGGCCGTGGCAGGTTTTTGCCTTGTGTTCAGTGAGTGTTGCTGAACCTTCTTTGCTACCCCTTCCTTCTTGGGACACAGGGCTCCTGGGAGAGGCAGCAGAAGAAATTGTGTGCGTCATCCAGCAGTTCCCACTCTGAAGAATAGTCAAGCCCTAATGTGGAGGAACAGATGAAGCACAGCATCCAGCAGCACAAGCCCTGAGCAAACTCTTTAGAGTTGTGTTTTGAGCAGGGGGATGGTCAAGAGACCTCCAGAGGCTTTTGCCAACCTGCAATTATTCCATGATACCACTAATTTACCAGATTATAGATCTGCAAGAAACCCTGTCTAGTGCCCTGGCAATTTTTTCTATAGAAAAAAATCAATCTGATATTTTGTATGCATTTGGATTTACACCTGTATTTTCATTACTTCCTAGTGGAATTTTATAATTAGAACCTAAACCTGTTCTGTTGTGCTTTTTCCTGAAGGGACAGATTTCCTCAAGGCTTCTCAAAAAGACAACAAAGGTATAGTTGTGTTTGTCAATTTTCTTTTAAAAGTAATATATATATGGATCTAAATCTGTTCAGCTTCACCCATGAGGAACAAAGCCACTTTGTGTTTATTCAGTTGGCATCCCAAAAGTGGATGAGTATTAAGCTTGTTTTCCAGATTGAAGAAAACTCACACAGAGAACTAAGATGGCAAGTTTATTTTTATGCTGCAATGTGTCTGAATGTGAACTCAAAAGAACTTCCATTGCTTTTAGTAAGCAGGATAAATCCTTTTACTTGTATTTTATTTTATGCTTCCACCTGCTCCATACCTCAAGGCATCCATGAGCCATCCTAAAGTATAAAATGAGGGCAAGAAGTAAGGAAATAAAACGAAATAGCAGCCCCACATTTGCTCTCTGATTATTCCCATGCAGGTGTTGGAATTAATTCTTCTCTGTTCCTTAAAAAAGATCTCTTTCTTTTTCCACAAACACTGTCTTTGCTGTGGCATTGTCTGAGTTATTTTCATAATTCATAATTATCTTGGTTCTTAAAAATTTAGACATACATTTAAAAGCATGATCCAATCTTGCCTGATTGCCACCACATTGTGTTTGAAGTAATTACCATTCATTTGGCTTTTGAGGCTGTTGAATGAATTTTCCACATGAGATTCCTTAATTTGTACATATTTTATTGCTATAAAATAGGTATTGGCAAGCTGCCTAAACTGCAGTGAAGGCCTTTAATTCCTATCCCTATGTGATGAAACAAATTAAGTGTGAGTGGGGAGGCATAAGATAGATTCCTTAAAATGTATTTTGTTGACATTTCAAAACTGTCCTTACGCAGGTGCGAACGCACAGGTAAAACCAAGGCAGCTTAGTTCTGCACTAAAGAGCCAAAAATGGTTAGTTTTCATACAGGAAAGATAATGTTCCTTTATAGTATAAAAGCTCTCTCTCTCTCTACCCTTGAGCTATTATCCCCATGAGAAAATGTACTCTGTTTGAAGAGGTCATTAGTGCCTTTGTGCTGGCTTCCTGCATACTAAGGAAAAACCTCCAGGATTATTAATCCTCCCTGTCCTGCACATCTATTCTCTTACAGCCCAGCAGCCCTGCCCTGGCAGCTAGAATTTAGACAGGTAGAGGTGCCCAACTCTTTTAAAATAGCCATGATTAGGTGGAGGTGAAATCAGGAAACCCCTGCTCTGCTCCCCTCTCCCGGGGACACAGTGAAGGATCTTGGGGGCTTCTTGAAAATAGGGCTCCTTTCTCCCACCGTTAAATTGACACTGTGTTCTCTGGGTAATACTATAAAGAGTCTGACAGATTTAAATATGTCAGAATGCAGTAGGGAGCAAATTACATACTGGCTTTTAAAGCATGCCAGGGTTTATAACTGTGTTTTGCTAAACAGTATTATAAGAAAATTCTAGGAGAAAATCTAACGTTAACAAAGGAAAAGGGAAGAAACTTTGTTGGTTTTGTTGTTTGTTTGCTTTAAAATTGCAGGAAAGTTGATAGATTTCCCTCCTCCCCTATCAGGGCACTTCAGATATGGCCTTTAGGGGAAAAAATAACAAACCAGCAATTTTTGGCACGTGCCCTTGTATAGGCATAATTGGTACAAAATTCTGCCCTGCCCAAACCAACAAAACCATCTCTAGTGATCGAGCATCTTGTGTTTATCATAATCAGGAGGCTCTCATAAATTAAACAGCAGGACTGTGGAGGCTTTGGATGTCACTAATGAGCACTTGTTGACAATCAGCTGTTCTAGGGGAAGCCAAGCCTCGTGCTTCTAAGGGGAAAGTACTGAGGGGAAAATAAGGGGAGTTCCTGAAATGCAGAGCTTGTTAAGCAGCTTGGCTAATTGTGCTCATCTGAAACAAGGTTTATAATTTGAGGGATGGACTATGCAGGAACACCAGGGCTTCCATGGAGAGAATTTTAGGGACTGGTGTAAAGCTGGATTGTGCCCTGTGGGTATCTCCTGGGGTGAGTGGTCAGGAAGAGGTTGAGATGCTCCGTTTCAGACAGACGTGCTGCTCTCGGGCCCTGCTGCAGTCACTCCAATAAAGGCAGGTGCTTAAAGGCTTTGGGCAACTCGAGGACCAGATTTTGACAATGTCAAACATAAGAAATCCATTCTGAATAAGAAATATGCCCGCTACTGAACACCACGGGAACAGCCCATCTTCCTTCTCTCCACCCCTGTATTCAGCAGAGCCCAGCTGCTAAAGAAACTATAATGTCAGTCATAATAAACCTTTACCTGTGTGAAACTCTCCTGCCTTGGCTTCCTGAGCTCGTTGTCACCGTGCGGAGTCACTGCTGGCCTGGGACGAACATGGGGGCCACATTTGGCATCCTCTGGCCCCTCTCAGGGCTGGATGACTCTAACTGTTGATGAAGACATCTAAATTTAAGAACAGAGCATCACGGGCTGTTGCGCAGAGGAGATTCAAGGATGCAGTTTCTTTCAGGGCTGATGTTTCAGTGCTAAAAATTTCTTCCTTGGTTCCAAGAAATCGGTTCCAAGCAGCCTGCAACTTAGAGAAGTCTGCAAGTGGCAGATGCCAGCACCCAGAAAAGAGCAGGAGGTAAGACAGCCTGCATCTCATGGGAGATTTTGCTGTTATTTCTGTTAATTTAGGCAGGATCCAGAAGGTGATGCCTCTGTCGGTTCCAGCCCCAGAGGAAGCTTCGTGGGGGCTGGTTCCTGTGTCACTGTACTATGTTGTACTCCCAGACCTGCACCTTCTGGTACCCACAGGCCAGAATAAATCAAAAGACAAGGTCAGGTGGCAGAGAAAGAAATGCCACCATTGGATTGTCAACCCAATCATAACGCTCTTAGGACCCTCCTTCGCTGTGATCTCTTCTTTTGGAATATCCATACACCCTTTGATGGTTCTTTACTGAGAGTGAGAATCCCAGAGAGGACAAATGCTCTGTTTTATTATGGCATTACATAACTTAATTTTGAGGCGGATCACAGATTTCTGTCTGACATTTCTACCTTTCAAGTGTTACAAGTTTTTCAGCAAACACTGTAGGAAAGGGAAAAAGACAAAGCCACCATGTTAAATGTTAATGTGCTTTTCTTCTCCCTCTGGAGGTAGATCTCAATAAAATGTATAACAGTTTTAAATCTTGTTTCAATACATTTTTATGTGAAAATATATGAAGTATAGTCTGAAAGGACAAAAGAAAATTCTCATTTGTCCTTTAGGCAAAGCTTTTTAAGTGTTCATACATAAAATATGATAGAGAATACCAGTGGAATTTCAACTAGAGACAAAAACAAGGTTAAAAATGGTGTGGATTATCCTAAAAGTAGAAGTTTCACTCCAAAGTTCTTTGTGGAAACCTTATAAAGAGGTGCAGGAAAAATGGAACTGCTGAATGCAAACTTACTCAGTTGAGGAGGGAATTCCATTAGGGCAGCACTGGCCATGAAACATGTATCTCTCCATGACGTTGCAGGAACCGTGTCCTGGTTTGGTTGTGGTCTTTATCTTCTGAAAAACAAATGAATGTCCAGATTTACTAATTGGGCAAGCTCCCACCTTAACTGTACGTTCTTAGGAACAACCTTTGCAGTTTGGTTTCAGTACCATAAAAAGCCCCAGCCCCGTATTCAAATTGTAACGAACTGAAATGTAACTGTATGATTGTCTGTCCTGCTTGGAAAACTATTTCTTATGTTTGTAGAAGCAACGCTCCATCGGAGGGGGTTGTAGTTAAGAAAACAGTACAGGTAAATGTTAGAATGTGCTATTACAAAGAGAAAAATAGCCATTTGTGTTAAAGGTACTTCCTGCCTCTGTGGACATGGTTTTGCTCCGGGTGAGAAGTACCTCTTGCTGTTCCATTGCTGCCCTCTAGGTTTGGCCAGGCATGAAACTGCAAAGTGAGTCATAATTTGGTTTGTGCCTTTTCCTGGGTGGAAGAGGAAGAAGAACCTGCTTGTGTCTCACCCCGTCTACATAAAGGGGCTTGCAGGATAGCTCCCATAATTTCCAGCCTAGCTGTGCCTGCAATGCTTCAGGTTGGCTGTAGCCTGCAGCAGGAGCCAAGGGGACACTTCAGACAGGTTGATCTATCAGAGAATCTCCCCAAAATGCTGATCTGCAATGTTTGTTTCCCCAGATTGATCCCAGTGTGTGAGCAACGCAGCCCCTGAGGCCACTGCTAACAGAGGCAGGAGATGCATGTGAGCGACGGGATGAAAATACTGGAATCCCTTTAGGTAATGCACAATATCTCAGCTTTGAGTCTGTCTCTTCTCTCTGTAAGATCCTTCCTGGGATGACGTTTTGCAGTGTGAGGAACTCTTGCATGTGCTCTCTTCAGCACTGACACTGGCACAGCACGTTTATAGCAACGATTCTTTTGTTTGAGAAAGCAAAACAATGACTTTGCAGGCCTTGGAGGGATTTGGTAGGACACCTGGAGGTATCTGGCAAACTAGCTCTCCCAAGGGTTTGATGAACTAACAATTTGCTGGATAAAGAGACCCCTCTTTAGAAGTCACCCCTGATTTTCCATTCCTACAGAGGGAACACACACATATGCCCAGGTTCCTTATTTAAATCTTGAACAACTTTTATCCTCTAGTTCTCAAGGCATCATAATTCCTGCTCTGCAGCACTAGCTGTTTATTTTGATGTTTTCTCTCTCTTTTTTTTTTATTATTTGCAATCCAAACCAACCTTTTTACTACATAACCACTTGAAAAAGAGATGTCCTGCCCACATAAGGAATGCCTCAAGAGAAGGACAGTCCTGCATAATTTCCTATCCTCTCACAGAAAGCCTTCATATTGGAAAACTGGGGAATATTACTTTCTGGCCCTGCACACTCTCCTGGGTAGAAAGGTCCTGAAACACAATTTATTGTAAAACACACAGTGGTTACAGAGCTGGCACAGTCAATGATATTCCTTTTATTACCACTCAGATGAGAACACAAAATGACATTGGAAAGCAGTGAACTCACCAGAAGGGCAGAGAAAGCCATTAAATTCAACACGCATCATATTTCATAATCAGAATCCTGCAGTCAGAGCTGACACCACTGAATGAGTTTGTTGCAGTCATGATAATATAAAACCCGCTGCATCTGCTTCCCTTGGCACTTTTCTTTGTAGACCCTTGCAGTGTATGGGCTATTAATCATCAGTAGCCAGGGACACTGCAGACCAATGCACTTTGTATTGCATAAATTGAAAATGCATCACTATTAGAGAGAAAAGTGCCTTCTGTACATCTCTATTTAGATAAGCAGTTTCCTAAAGGGCTGCCATGCTATTATGGCTAACCACTTAATTGGAGTTCTTTCCACTGCTGGGTAATTGGGGTTGGGGGAGGGTGAGGCAATCCCTTTTGTAGTGTGTATGAAAACAAGGCAGAGAGAGCGTTCCTTCTCTTACCCAGGAAGCCTGACAGGGCTTGAGAGAGAGGTGAGAAAATGCAATCAAATAACCTGCATCATTTAACCTCACTAAATTAACTTCATAAATGAGAGTGCTGAGCGTACCTGAGAGCGGGAGAGGGATGTTGTGTAACCCCTGTGTTAATGAATTTTCAGTAGCTGAATGGAGCAACTCCTCGCCAGAGACAGGGTGTTGCCTTTCCTTCCATTACTCTGCCCACAGGAGAGGATAAGCTGAGGTTTAAGAGCATTAAAAAGTTTAGTGACAACCTGAGAAAAGGCAATTGCAAATTCAGTGCTCAAAATTGCTCCTTTTAAAGAAAACCTCATTTTATTCTACTGTCATTTGTCCAAGTTTTATACGTAAAGAGAAAAGATCAGTTACTAATGAAAATGGGAGACATGACCTAATTTGACAATGAAAATACAGTCTTTAAAGTGCATGTGTTTAACTGTAAAGTGCTGCCTGGTTTAACTATTTTCTCTTGAAGGGCTGTAGTCAGAGCATCATTGATCTTTGGCTGTAGCTGCTCACACTTAATTCTCATTACCTGTTTGGGTCTTATTTCCTCGGGTGTGGAGTCAGTGGTGTGTCACAAAGACGTGAGGTGAAATGATGTGAACTTGTGTTCTGTCCCATGTTTTCTGATACTTGCTGGCTCAGAGGTTTATCAGCTAAAGTGCTCGGGTCACATCTAAATCAGGACTGAGTTTAAATTGGGTCCTGAGTTAAATTGGCTTGTCTAGAACTGCCATCTTTAGCCCCTCCTGGCTGCTGCCTCTCTTGGGTATGTTCACATTTCAGCTACATTTCTGCACTTGATTTCTTTGGACAAAGTTCCCCAGAAAGTTTCAAGTCCAACCACAACCAAAACTATTCCTGCCTTGATTGGTCCAAACCACTCAGAGGATCTGTTGTCGCTCAGGTGCTATGAGCTGGGGAGGTGTTTCCTGAGGGTGGCTGTCAGTGAGATTGTCTCTGCAGAGCTGGAGGTACGGAGAGCTCAGGTTATTAGATAAAAAGATGGCACTATATTGACTAAAGGATGGAGAAAGAAGGACCAGGCTCTAGCCCACAGTATCAGGCTTTCGGTTTGGGGCATATTAAGACACAGGAGTGGTGCTCTACACCTGGATTGGCACTGACTTGCTTCTATAAAGTACTAACCTCATGAGGTTCAACAGGGAAAAGTGTAGGGTCCTG
>BJBW01018444.1:11449-23611 GCA_004320125.1 Scolopax mira | reverse complement strand
TGCCAGCTGCTTATAGAATATTTCATCAGCCTTTATATCTTGGTTTGGGGGTCTGTAACAAACTCCCACCACAACATGTGTCTTATTGGTCTTCCCCTTGATTCTCATCCATAGACCCACAACACTGTCATCATGCATATTACCAAGTTTTAGGCACACAATACTGTTCTTAACATAAAGAGCCACCCCACAACCTCTCTGACAAATTTCCAAAGAGGGCGGTCACCCATTGCAGCAAAACACCTGCGGCATTGCTCTGGGTTGCAAGAATGACACTCCTGTTGCTGTTGTAGCAGGTCTGTTTGATAATGACAAGTATCACTTGACAACCAAAATTTTCAGGCCAGTTATCACTCTTCTACCGAACAAATGACCTCCAGCTGCCCTTTGAAAAGCCAGTGCTCTCAAGTGTTGCATAGGAACACAGATATTTAAAGACGAGTCTAGACCTTGAAAGAATGTGAGAAGCTTGGTAAATAGAGCTTAAGATGCTGGCTGTTCAGGTGGGAAACTTTTTACAAGCTAAATCTTCCCTCTCCCTGCAAATCATGAACTAAAAATTAAATTTTAACTTTGTTTTCTAAATTTTCTCTTTCTTTGTATCAGACCAGTCTAGGAGACAGAAAAATAATGCCACAGCAAATGAGAAGGATATTATCAGTGCAGGGTCTGCCTCAGTTATACCAATAGTGTATGTTGGAGAAGAAATGAAGTACATATCATTGTTATATGGATTCCTAACACCAGTACCTTGTAACAGCAGTAACCTTCAGATTTTTTCGTGCTAGAAAAAGCAACAAAACTAGCAAAGGAAGGAGTGATTTGGCTGTCATACAATGTGAGTTAAACTGATAGACAAACAGGCTTGCTTCTCTTTCCTGAATAAACCTAATTTAAAATAGAAGCAAGGAGGTAAAAGAGCATATAATCTGAACCTGTAAGCATATCACTGTCAGATGTTGAAAAAATCTATTTTCTATTCCATTTTTAGAGCCAAGTTGAATCCCTTTCCTCAGGAGTTTTCTGGAATACCTGATTGTATAGAAAGAGTGAGAAAAGCACTTCTTTTTACTATCCTGTCTTACAAAGGTATTCACAGAAAAAAAATGCTTTCTGTCATGGATCATGATGGAGCTCAGCTCTTATAATGTAAAATGCAGTAATTTCAACCATTTATTCTCTGTCTTTCAGAAATTCCTGTTTGATGAAATAAAGAAATAACTCTCTATTTTTTACCCCTGGGTAACAAGTGGGTAGGGATAACTAAAGAAAAAAAGGGCTCCAATTTTGATACTACTCCCACCCTCCCGCAAAAGGCATTATATATGGATCGATGTGTTTTCAAGCAAAGAATATTAATAAATGACCTTTCCTAACAATCCATAGGTTGAGTCTATTTCCAAGATAGCGGTCCAGGCAGCTCAGAGTACAGAAATCCCACAACTCATCAGACAATGCTCAAATACGTTAAGTTATACGTTTGCCAGGTTTTTAGAGCAAGAATTTTCCTGCTCTGTTGGAGATGGTCAAAAGCCTGCAGATGCTGGGTTTCAGCATCATCCCTAATGTAAGATACAGGCTGAAATGTCATAAAAGCTGACATAAATTTCTGTCCTTGGCTCCTATCAGCAACTGGAGCAAACTAAAATACCTAAATCATTTTATAAACTGGTCTTGGCTGTTCCTTTGGTAGTGCACCACACTACTGTAGCACTGGCGGTACGCTGGAAGAGCAATGCACTACCCAGGGAAAACCTTGTGGAGGGTCTCTTTTATCAGCAGAGTGTGCCAACCTTGGCCATCCCTAGAGCCGGCACGTAAAAGACATAGGTTAGCCACAGTTTTAAGTCTTACACTATTGCAAATGCTCCGTGCCCTCCATTAACACTAATGGGTATTATGTGCAAAGATACCAAATACTAATGTTGCAGAAATTATGAGCCCACTTAAGCAATTGTACTCTTTCTAGGAGATTCCTGGAATATGCTGTGAGGAGTGATAAAGGAGCTATGACATGACTGAGCTTAAATAATGATGCATATTTTAAGTATACATTACTTCATTACTTCCTTGCTTCCTTGTTCTTAGACACCACACATAAAACTGGCGAATTGTGCATAGTAAGTCATGGCATAGGTTATTTCTTGCTTTTCTGACTCTCAAATAGGCTTTTATTTCCTTCTTTTTTTTATCTTTTTTTTTTTTTTTTCCCTTCGCCCTGTGCCACTGGGACTATGTATTGATTGAAATCCACAACCTGGCAGGATGTGAGAGCTCACAGGCTGCAGTGTTCCCAGGCTCCATCCACCATGTGTCCAGGCTCCCCGGGAGACATGAGGGAAGCCTCATGCCCCTGCGAGCAGGACGCAGCACACTGACTTCCCAGCTGTCACCCTATGCCCCGATTGTCACAACAATTTACAACAGATTAGGGGAAGTGGCTTTGACTGTCATATTAAGAAAACCGGTTGACATCAGCTCAACTAGGTAGGTCTAAACCTGCTAGCTCCCCAGTGGTACCTCCAAGCATAGCTGCCCTTTGTTTGATTAATGAATGGTGTTAGCAATTAAAAGTAAAGCACAAGATGGGCCTAGTGCATCCCTTTGCAATCCAATTTAATCTTTTGCTGAGAGCTAATGAAGAGTAAACAAGAAGCTGAGATAAACTGGGCTGATAAGGAATGGAGCATGTCTATCTCCTCAGCTTCATTTGCACAAGTCCCAGAAATATGTCTGTGGGCAACCACCTGACTGAGATTTATTTGTTTGCTCAACTTGATTAATAATTTTGAGCTTTTGAATTGGTTTAGTGTTTTCTTTACATTTGTCCAGATATTTGAACCAGATAACTAGCAAATGATAACTTAAAAGGCATTAAGTAGGCAAATATACAAACACACCCTGCCATATCTGTCTTGGGTTTTCATGTGAATGACACGTGTCAACCTGATCAAGGCAGTAGGATGCAATGATTTACTCTTTGTGAAATTGTTCACAGACATGTTTGTGTGAAAGGTTGTTCAAGTAAATTAGTTTCATTCAATAGCACTGTGGAAAAATGGGTAAAGTGCTAAACAGGCAGGTGGATCCAGTCAGCCTTTTGTGTATTTTTACCAAATCCCTGGGAAGGGCCAGGGGATCACGTTTCCCCTGCAACATTAAAAAAGCCACAGAACTCCTCCTGGTGGCTTTGGGAGAGCAGTTCTTGTGTCTCCCAGGGGGTAGGGTGTCTTCCTGCCTTGAAATCGCCTCTTGTGTGTCAGCTCAGGTGCGGGGCAGCAGGTAGAGCTTGGAAAAAACGGTCCTTAGGACTTCAGGCTAATCAGTCTAGTTTTGACCGCCCAAAGCCTTTCTGCTTTTTCCAGAAACTAACTTTCGATGAAAAACCTACCTCTCCTAAAATTATAGACCTACAGTGCTATTCCTCACGTTGTGTGGATACAAGGTTTACATGTAAAAAAGAGGTGTTCAACAAAAAGGGCATAGATTTTGAAACCACAGCTTAGGGTTAAGTATGATCAAAGAGCAAATGGGTGTAAACATCATACAATATTTCCCTTGCACCACCTTTAAGTATGTATTTTAAGGAGAGCTGGTAAAGAAAACTAGAGTCCTTTTTAGTCCTGTTGGGCGGGCACCCTGCTTCTCTGCTCCATGCTCACTCACGGACCCAAAATAATGTTGTTTCACTTGTGTTGTTTCCACCCACAGAAAATGTGCTAGTCTTGGTGTCAGCAGAGTTTGTGTCCTGTAATTAAAGTCTCTGGGGACATAAAAATCAATTCTTGACTCCAAGTCCAGCAATATTCTGTATCAGCAAAACCGTGTAGCTACACTCTGATTACAGTGGTTATAGTGTAAGTTAGTTAACTACTACCAAAATGAGGAGGCAGAGAGGAAGACAAGCATTTAATCTTTTAAATCACATTTCATTTTGTTTCTGTCAGTGTTTTGCCCTGCTGTGGAGAAAAAAAACAAAAACAAAACCACAAAACCAAAACAAACAAACAAAAAGCAAGAAAAAAATGTTGCTTTGCCTGGGCAGGACAAAGAGGGAAGTTGCAAAGCTGTGCAGCACAATGTGTTCTAGATCCACATCTTCTTAAATTTTGCTGATGTTTATCCAGAAGCTTGTATTTTTTTTTATTATTTTTATTAATTAATTAATTAATTAAAGTGAAAATACCTTCCCTGACAGAATAAAAGGAAAAGATGACTGAAAACAATTGACTTTTTCCGAAGGGAGATGTGTTGATGTTTCAGGCTCTTTCTGTGAAGTCCTACCTAAAGATTTTGTGGTTTTCTAGAAGTTACTGCACATCTTTCTTCTAAGCTGTGAAGGAAATATCTCTCTGGTTGTCACCAACATTCCAATATGGGAGGGTCACACTTTTGCATGTACAGTAGTACAGCTCCAAGTGAACTACAAGCAGGATTTTATCACAGAGTATGAGCCAGTTGAGCTGGGTAGGACAAGTAGGTTCTATTAGGGGCAGCAGTAACAAGAAGACTTTTCAATTTAGCTCTCCTAGATGAAGACTGAAAATACTATTCACATCTTTTGTATTAAATTATATGAAAGGCCTACAGT
Source organism: Scolopax mira (assembly GCA_004320125.1). Classification (NCBI taxonomy): domain Eukaryota; kingdom Metazoa; phylum Chordata; class Aves; order Charadriiformes; family Scolopacidae; genus Scolopax; species Scolopax mira. The sequence goes on along the minus strand of BJBW01018444.1, from coordinate 19,020 downwards.
CCTGTGGTCCTTCACACTGACAGACCTTCAGAGAGATTCAGGATGCTGTGACAGATCACTGACAGCTGGAATGGGAGCTGGTAGCATCATAAGCTGCCTGACTGTGGATTTTGTGCTGATTTCATCCCACTGAACATCTCATATCTGTCTGCAAAAAAATAAGCATGGTTTTATGCAAGTGGGGTGTTTCTTACTTGCTGAATACAACCCTTTGAAAGATTTGTTGAGGTGGGATAACATTAATGTTGGAAATATGATTAGCACTTTGTAAAGTCAGAACTGCTGTGTTTAATGAAATAATCTTATTGATAATTAGAAACACAAAGATTTTAATTTTGCTTTAAATTTAGAGTGTAAAGTGTATGTGGAAGTCCTGAGGAACTCCACCTTCTACAATGACACTTCTACACATTTTGGACTTTAGTTGCAAGATAAGGTATTCAAAGAAAATTGCAGGTATCTATTATTTGAATACAGCTATTATTCTCCGACTCCACTGAGAAATTAATTTCTGCAATCAAAATAATGACAAGATGTTCTATAAGTAATTACAATATATGCAATTTATACACAGAACGTACAATAAAGTGTCCATTTAGATGGTTGGTGTAACATTTTTTCTCTTGAAACTGTTTTCACATCTTCAGGGAAGTGACTAAGAAATGCACAAGAGCAGACTTCACTGTGACTATTATACACCCATAATATATTCAGACTATATTCCAATCTACTTTGCTATAACTTATCTAAAAATTATGCAAAGTTCAGGACTGGTCCTGAAACCTCGTAGTCCAGCATAAATTGTCAAAGCATTGCTGAGGGATTTGACCAAGCAGTTCCAATTAATATCACACTAAATCCCTATGCACAGCTTTAAAAATTCACTCCAGAAGGACTAACCTGTTTGGCAACATTCTTTATTATTATTATTATATCAACAGGATTTGTAGAGGTAGGTAACATCAGTTCATCACTGCCACCACCTGGTAAAATGCCAAACCCCTATATTCACGAGTACAGGTGTACTTTGGAAAGATAGCAAAGGGGTTAAACAATGAAGAAAAAGCAAATATTGGGAATAATCATCTTAAGCCAGTGCTTCAATGTGGAATGGAAATGTGAAGAAGACCTACGCAACAGTTTCCAATCTGCCTAGGGTGGAAAGATAAGACCAAACCTCCAGAGATGCAGGTGGCTTGGGTTATGTTTTTTTTCTTTTTCCCTGTTTTTTTTCTTTTTTCTTTTTTTTCCAGTGATTGATTGACCTGGTCGTGGGTGTTTTACAAAGAGTGGACTGAAAATGGCTAGTTGAAGTAAACCTGGCCATGCAATGCAATAATATTATCTTTCAGATCGTGGTTGGTCTCCCAAACTGTTCAATATAGTCTCACTTATACTTGACTTTCATTCCTCTGTGTGTTGACAACCATTTGCCTTCGCAAGCAAGATGTTTAGGATTAAACTGGTGGCTGATGGACTGTCCCTTATTTCTACTACTATCCTCTTCCCTTGCTTCCTGACACACAGATAAATGTCTCCGGGCCATTTATCTGCCAGGAACACTTTTTACTCTCTCCAAATCTTTAATCCTGCTATATAATGTTGCCTCTTTAATCATGTAATAATTCAGTCCTTACCCCAGTTAGATACCTGTCTGTTAATCAGCCAGTGTCAGGAAGTCCAGAGCTCCAGGTGAGATTGTTCAGTTCTGGGGTTGTTCAGTCCGGGGAAGAGGAGACTGAGGGGAGACCTTCTCACTCTCTACAACTACCTGAAAGGAGGCTTTAGAGAGGCGGGGGTCTGTCTCTTCTCCCAGGAGACAGATGATAGGACAAGGGGTAATGACTTCAAGTTGTGCCAGGGGAGGTTCAGGTTAGATATTAGGAAATATTTCTTTCCTGAAAGAGTTGTCAGGCATTGGAATGAGCTGCCCAGGGAGGTGGTTGAGGCACCATCCCTGGATGTATTCAAGAGACGAGTTGACATGGTGCTCAGGGATATGGATTAGTAGGGGATTGGTGTTTGTTTGGGTATGGTGTGGGGTTTGGGGTTTTTTTTTGTTTTATTCGTTTGTGGGTTGTGTAGGGTTTTTTGGTTTTTGGTTTTGGTTTTTTTCCATTGGTTGGACTAGATGATCTTAAAAGGTCCCTTCCAACCTGGGTGATTCTGTGATTCTGTGATTACGAGGTACCCACTAAAGTACAGAAGTTGGTGGGTGGCACAGTCCCTCACATGAATAAATCCCAACTTCTCCACATTTCCACCTTACATAAATGTTGCCATGTTCTTCAGGTGTGTGATGTTTTCATGTATTTTTAAGCAGGGAATTCCTGGGGCAAACTGGAAGAATCTGTATTAATGCTGGCTGGGAACTGGGTATTAGTTTTTGGGCTGAGTTCACTGCAGGAAGATTTCTTGCTGCAGGTCATTTCTGCTGTTCAAGGGCTAACACAATTCATGCAATTTTAATAATTGTCATAAAGATATGCTACACTTTTAGGTCACTGATTTCTTCTCTGGTGGGAAGCTGCAATGCAAAATTTCCTGCAAGCTACTGATCAAAATAGAAAGTCAATATAAGTGTAATAAATTAGGAAGAATAATCTGGACAGTGTGAAGATGGCTACAGTCACTGTTCTGTTGATGGGTTTATTTCCCTCCCTTTTTTAGGTTGGCACCTTTTATATAACTTACATTATCACAACTGTCTTTGTGCCAGGAGGAGTGAAGTACTCTCCTGTTCCAAGCTTCTGCTACTTTAGATAAGCCAGCAATAATTATTTCTGAGTGAAACAAAATTAACCCTCACAATGGAGTCTGAGTCCATGGCTGTGTTCCAATTTGAAAGTCATTTGTCTTGGGATATGAAGGCCCCAATTCCCCATAGTATCAAACTGTGTTCTTACAGACTCAGAATTACTCTGGCAAACCAAAAGTCTTAAAACTAGTATTATAAATCTCTCATCATTTTTTTATAGTAACTCCATGTTGCTATAACTCCACAGTGAGGATTATGCATTAAGAATAAAGCATAGATGAAACTTGTTGCCCCACTAATTTACAAACTCAAGACACAGTTGTCTGCTGCCATTACAGTCAGAGGGTCTGCCTCCATGAGTCAGGATTTCTTGTGTACCTGCTTTGACTTGTACAACCCAAAGCTTAAATAAGACACAGCAGAGGACGAGGCAAAGAAAATAAAGTATAAGGTAATGCGTAAAAAAGGAAAGGATAGAAAGGAAAGAAGGAAAGAGATGAAGTGAAAGGCATAAAAGATGAAGGGGGGGTACAAAATGACCTCTTGAATTCCCTTTACCCTGTTTCCTATGTAACAGATAATGGACGATCTTGTTCAGCAAACCCCATTTCATGCTACATGTTTCCCTTGCCTGTATTTTGAGACTGTTAATGCCACTATACTGATGGAAAAAGCAAAATGACAGCAGAAATAAGGGAATACCAAGTGTGCTCTCCAGTTTTAGGCTCACACAGGAGAATGAATTTCTTGCCTACATAATATGGAAGTTGTAATGTAAAAGTGTCATTAACTGAATTCCCCATCAAATTATAAAAAACAGGCAAAATAACAGAAAAGGAAAATGACAGACAACTCTAAAGTAAGATAAATAAATGCTGCTTCTCTGTTTTTAAGTGTTGTGAGACAGTTATATACGTCAGCAGATAGTGTGATATATTTGTCTTCATCTGCAGAAGAGTGGTATCTGTGGAAGACATGTCACGGTACACCTATCTTCATATTCCGTAATCTGTTAGCAAGTGCAGCTCTTCTGGCTGATAAGAAGAAGAATTTCTGCTGTCTCGTCCCACTGATTAGTTCAGTAAAACCACAGTGACAAGCAAAAGCGTACCCTCATATATTTCCACAAAGAGGTTTAGACAGCCAATAATCCTGAAATACGCATGCCCACCTGTAAACGATATCTGTTGAAGGTGTGTCTGAATACACAGCGTAGACATACCTACCTAATCCTTCACACTCATGCATGGGTCATACTGTTCCAGTGAAATCTTGTGTATCCCTCTTCCCAGTTGTCCATGAGTGTGCAATTAGAAGCAAAGTAGGCAGACAGATGTTGAGCAAGCAACGAGGTGTCACCATTCATCATCAGCTAGTAGATACTGAACTTGGCTGACTACTCCAGCTTAGTCAGATAGTTTGGTACACTATCTCTCAGCACTGCTTTTTTCACTCAGGATCTTAACTGTACTAGAAGTTCACTCTGTAAATCATGTAAAACTGGGGAATGAGATGGGCTTTGTGTTTTGCCATCAAGCAAAGTTATTAGAAATTCAGACCTTTTACAAGTCATTTTGCTTCTCTATTTAAGTCTCACCTTTCATCTCAAGATAGCATCACTGCCTATTTAAAAGAGAAAAGGGCATTTAGCCAGCTATTAAATTGAATTCCTTTCCTCCATCCTGTGTGTGCTTAGTCTTGCATACTAAACATAAAAGCCAAAACCAAAGGTCTAATAGATGGGACCATAAGGAACTTCACATGCCATCTCTGAGTAATAGAGATCAAACAAAGACTTTCGGGAGCTCAGAAACATGTCATCATATGTGGTATTTCTCTTGTCAGCAGCAAAGCTGTCTCTAATGCACAGCACACTTAGCAAATCAAGAATGCTTCAGGCCAAATTTGGGTAAAAGCTAAAGCTTTGCCTCCCACAGGTTTTATCTGCAGCTGCTGAAGCAAACATTTCTACCTCCCCTCCCTCACTGAATGGGAGATTGTGTTTCAGACCATTGTTTTCTGTAGACACTTATTAACCCTGTTGAATTTAGAGCAGGGGATTGCACTCAATATCTATTGATTAGCAGTCAGTGCTGCAGTAATCCTTAGGCCTTGATCAATTCAGCCTGTTGACTAGGACTTGGTACACAGCAGTGCCCTTTTTCAGCAGTCATTGATATGCATGCAAGGATGTGGGAGAGGCAGGAGGGAAGGTTAGCGTGAAGTCAAGTGTTTATACATTACAGGAAATTCCTGGTGAGGTGATGGCAGCTTTTATCATAGCCTGACAGAGTCCAGGGTTTAAATCATGCAAGCATACATCAAATCAAAACACTTCTTGAGACAACTTCGGAAAACAGAATCCATTATTCAGTGACTGCAAATAATAATAAGCTCTTCCTAGGTAGAAAAAGAATCAGCAAATTCTTCCAAGCTCATCTCCTCCAATTAACAGTAATATGATAAGGCTTTATGGATCATTTGTTTCCTCTCTTTGCTCATTTTTTCTGCTCAGAATTGAATGTGATTTGACATAGCACCTATTTCCAATAGGGAGCTGCCTTCTCCAAAACATGTCTCTTGCACTACAGACACCTATTTATTCAGGGTACAGCTAGATTATTTTTTTTCTTTTTGACATGCTGCTCGTTTTGTCCTCCTGCTAGCTTTCACTCAGCTTGACTTCAGTCTCTGATTTACAAGCAGAGATGGTTTACCTCAGGAAGACCCTAGCGTATCCTTTTTTCCAGCTGCCCACCACATTTCCCCTCCAGCTTAGATTTCTGTATAGCAGACACCAAATTATAACTTCCACAAAATAAATAAGGAACTGCAATGTTTTTTTATTATTATTTATTTAATATTCCAGTCTGAAAATAATGTCAAGTCAGAACTGCTGACTCAGGATCTGTCTTTTTGGTATGTGAGCATAGACCTCCAGGAGAGGCATAGGGCAGACAGCAGAGGACAAGATTAACATTAGCTAATTCCAAGTAAGTTTTTACCCTTTCTGAATTGGAACAATTTTAAAATAAAAATAAAATATCAGAGTGTGTAAAATTGCAGATTTCAATCCTTACATTTTTAAGGAAAATGCATTTAAGGAACTTCCTCCTAGAATAATTTGAAACACTGGAGATATATAGGCTTGTATATTAGTAATATGCAATTGCATCTGTGTATTTCATGGTGGGTTTCATAGGGTGAGTCCAGTGAATGGCTGTGATTAAATGCCAGAGAAAATTAATAGGGTCTTTGATTATGCAATTGATTTCATGGTGATTGGATGTGACTGGAACAATCTACCTGGTAGGACACCATCATTCTTTTTCATATTGAATTAGAGTACTGCTACAATTCTGAAACAAGAGTCGTTTGAACTTGATTTTTCTGTCATCCATGCCTTTCAATATGCTTCAGCCTTTGTGTGTAGAGAGCTTTACTACAAGTGCCTGGAAAGGAAACAAGCTGGATTTAAAAAAGGCATCTGAACACCATCTAGCTATGGACTTCCTTCCCATGGACTTCCTAGTAACAATGGACTACTTAGTAATCCACTTGTCCAGTTGCTAGTCCATGAATGCTTGTTTAAGTTCACAATTTCTTATTTATTGACAGGAGGGAATCAGTCACTTTCTCCTTTCTTACTCATGTTTATTTTTCTCATGACCAGTTTTCAATGAAGTCTTGAAGTCTCTACTTCACTTAAAAAGAAAATTAGTTTTTCTTAATTTAAGAAAATCCAAAAGGCATAGATATAGAAGACATTACAGAACAAATACATGTTTGCTATATATTCATAGAATCACAGAATGGTTGAGGTTCACAAGGACCTCTTGAGATTGTTTTGTCCAACCAGTTTGCTTAAGAAGAGTCAGCAGGAGCAGGTTGTCCAGGGTCATAGCCAGTTGGGTTGTGAATATCTCCTCAGATGGGTAGCTTCTCTGGGCAGTCTGTTCCAGTGTTCAATCACCCTCGCAGTAAAAAAATGTTTTCTTGTGTTCAGATGGAATACGGTGTGTTCAAATTTATGCTCACTGCCTATTGTCCTGCCACTGGGACTACTGAGAAGGGTCCCTTATGTACATTCTCTCCCATTGGGTATGTAAGCACATCAGTAAGATTCCTGTGAGTATTCTCTTCTCTTCTCCAGGATGAACATGAGCTCTTTCAGCGGTCATATGAACAAAGTTCCAGACCCTTCATCACCCCTATGTCTCTTCACGGGGCTTACTCCAGTATGGCTGTCTGTTGCTTGTAGTGGGGAGCCCAGAAGTGGACACAGTGCTCCAGATATGTCTCATTAGTGCTGTGGACATAGTTTACCTTCCTTGACCTGATGGGAATGCTCTGTCTAATGCAGCCTAGGATATTGCTAGCCTCCTCTGCTGTGAGGGCAAATTGCTGGCTCATGACCAGCTTGTTGTCCACCAGAGACAACTCTTTTCAAAGAAATTTTCCAGATGATTTTACAGGTGCGTAATTATTTCCCCCTAAGCACAAAGCTTCGCACTTCCACCTATTGAACTTCATCTCTCAGCCCAATTTCCCAGCTTGTCAAGGTCCCTCTGGATGGCAACACAATCATCTGGTATATTGGCCACTCTTCCCAGTTTTATAACATCTGTGAACTTTCTGAAGGTGAAATATGTCCCTTCTCATTGCAGAAGGTTGTCAGGTTGGTTAAGCATGATTTCTGTAAGTATCTCTGGATATAATGACATGAATAACTGAAAAACACTAAAACTCCTGGTATACTTTAACTTGCCTTTGCTACATGCTATTCAGTGTGAGATAATACTTCAAAATCCAT
>BJBW01018444.1:0-11420 GCA_004320125.1 Scolopax mira | reverse complement strand
AGTTAAATATGATTATATTTGTTGCACTCTGGGAGTCATAGTCTGGTATGTTTCATGTACAAACCAAAACTACAGTTCATTCAGATTGTCCTTTGCCTTTTTGATTCTGTAAATTTCTCCCATATGCAGCCCCATGCAGCCTTCTTTCTGCTCTCTATACTCACCAGTCCTGAGTGTTTCAGTTTCTGCTCACAAGGCAGCTGCTTCATTCCCTTGATAATTTTAGCTGCCCATCCCTATGCTTTTTTGAACTCCTTAACATTCTTTTTGAGAAGCAGTGGACAGAGGTCCAGCTGCACACTGAGCTGCTGATTTCAGAGAAATACCAAACTGTGACTCTAAGATCTCTTCCCAGAGTTAAAATAGCCAGGTTTGAGTTCTGAGCAGTCAGGCTGATTTGAGGAAATGATTTGATCATGATTTGAGGAAAGGCCTTTATTAGAAAAATACATAACAAATCAAGACAAGACAAGACAATTTGTGCTGTCCTGATACTCAGGAGGTCACTACACTTCTCTCTACCTGTAGCCTTGCAGCTCTGACACCTTCTCCTGCTCATCCTGCATAGTAGAAATGGAGACCTAAACCACACAATAAACTTCCTTCAGACACCCAGTTTCCTCTGCTCCTTAATCATTTGACATGCATCCAACCTCACTCCAGGAAACCCTGATGCCAGGACATATGACTAATCCATCCTCCAATTCTCCCACTCTCCAGTACCAACCCCAGACACCCACACAATGCCTCCTCACTACTCTTTTCTCTGGCTCAGACTCTAGCCTTTTACCTTCTCATTTGCTCCAACCTTCAGTTATACTTTGTTAGTTATTTGTTTCTTCCTAGAGCACACAATGCAGGATAAAACACGACTATGGGTGCTAAGGAAGATACAACAAAACATTGTAGGAGCCATTGGTTGCTGTCTTACACACAAAGCAGTTCAAACCAGCTACTCCATGATGACTCAAAAGAAGTGTCAGCAGGTCAAGGGAGGTGATTTTGCCCCTCTGCTCTGGTGAGACCCCACCTGGAGTACTACGTCCAGCTTTGGAGTCCTCAGCACAGAAAGGACATGTACTTGTTGGAACAGGCAGATATTAGGAAGAAATTCTTTACTGTGAGGGTGATGAGACACTGGGACAGGTTGCCCAGAGAGCTATGGATGCCCTTTCCCTGGAAGTGTTCAAGATCAGGCTGGATGGAGCTTTGATCAACCTGGTCTAGTGGGAAGTGTCCCTGACCATGGCAGGGGGTTGGAACTTGATGATCTTTAAGGTCTCTTCCAACCCAATTCTATGATTCTACTATAGCTAACACAGAATTTTACAGGACTGGACTTGCAACCAGATGTCTGAGATTTTGTGGTGATTCTTCAGAAGCTGACTGCTTTTTGTAACACATTTTCCATATTTGAGTGAAATAAAGAATCAGATACTGTGAATTAGATTCAGACCTTTATTTCTCAAAGGAGTCAAGCAGATCTACCTATTTACAAAGACATTCTCTTTGATTCTTCAGAGGGATGGAGCACCTTTCCTATGAAGACAGGCTGAGAGAGCTGTGGTTGTTCAGCCTGGAGAAGAGAAAGCCCCAGGAAGACCTTATAATGGCCTATCAATATATCTGAAGGGAGCCCATAGGAGAGCTGGAGAGGGACTATTTACATAGTGACAGGACAAGGGGCAACAGTTTTAAATTGGAAAACGGGAGATTTATATTAGACACCAGAAAGAAATTCTTTACAGTGAGGGTGGTGAGGCACTGGAACAGGTTGCCCAGGGAAGTCATGGATGTCCCATCCCTTGAAATGTTCAAGGCCAGGGTGGATGAGGCTTTGAACAACCTGCTTTAGTGGGAGGTGTCCCTGCTCATGGCAGGGGGGTTGGAACTCAATGATCTTTAAGGTCCCTTCCAACTCGAGTGATTCTATGATTCTTTAATTATATGATTCTTTTGTTAAGTAGCATTGCCCTGTTTTGGTATTGACTGCCTTGCCCCATCTTTCTCACAAGCTTTTTTGGGAAGAAAGATAGCCTTGATCTTCTAGTGATGACTGTACTTGCTTCTAAGGTAAGGCCACACAGGCTCTGACTTGTGTGTGGCTCCTGCATGGCCACTCAGATACTCAGATAGCCACACTATTCATGGACACAATATCTGTGAGTCCAAAATCATTTTGGACTTACTTAAAAGTAAGAGAATTCATGATTACTTAAGACTGGCATTTAGTTCTTCATTATGAGATTATAAATACAAAGGATCATGCCTGATCTCTAATTCTCTCTGAGAAATTCAGAACAGTTTTAGGCATTTCTGATAGTTATACTTTTGTGTATTTCCTAACTTTTCCCATCCATTCATCTCTCAATAATTATCAACAGATAATTAAGCAATAGAACTCACAATAACAGTAAATTAATGAAATGAAGTATCATTCATTTCAGGAAAATGGAGGAGTGAAAACAGAAGTTTCATATATCCATTTTTAAAAGGATAATTTTTCCTGCTTCAGAATATGTCACCCTTTAGCTACTCAAAATTAAGAAGGAAAAGCTAATTGAGAAAGATTATCCCACATTTCCTAGCTGCAGTATTCCTTTGCTATTTATCACTGGCTGCTTCAAGGGACTGTAGGTCTGACCCAGAACATAGTTCCTGTGCACAGAGCAACTAACAATTAAAAGCTGGATCTTAACCTGCAGTCAACTCCTCCAGTTATAGTTGCAATACTTACTTTAATACTGATAAATCTAGAAGAATCCTAGGTGCAGCTTATTGATGTATCTCATAACACCATAGAGAAAATTCACATCTGAAGAGGAGAAGGATGGAAAGTTAGGTTTTAACTGTGCTAGAATGTCTAAAATGTAATTTTCAGAAACTTTATCATCTTTATCTCCACCTATTGAAACTTCAGAGTTTGCAAGCAGACATTTTATCAATTCCTTACTCAGACATGCAAAGTACATCTCTTGGTACTTTTCCCTACAAAATGTATGCTGTCAGTTTGTACACCACTAAGATTGCACCTGTTTCATGCTACACAGTAAAAGTACCATTGTGTGGAAAAACAACACCTGACGGACAAGCAGCACGTGGCCTTTAAAACAACTATAATAAAAAAAAATCTTACAGAAGTGAATTATTTTCATTCAAGTGAAACAAAATAATTTTTATTTACAGTAATAACACTGTTCAGGAGTTGCAAAGAGATCTACACATGGGCAAGTTTAAACTTCTTTAAGCCAGTGGAAATAGAAGGCCAGATGCTTGAAATAACAGAACGATCATTTTTTACCCACAAAAATATATCATGTATTTAAATAAGTAAGACAAACTGACTGCTCATGATTTTTTTCTGGTTTCTCATGAGGTTTCTGGGTTTGGATTTGCTCTTTTCCATTTTTGTTTTGTTTTCTTTTCTTTTCTTTGTACAGAGTGGGAATGAAGAGGAGGAAACATGTTAATGTCAAGAAGAAGACCTGGAAATAGATTAGTCCTTCCTAGTGGTTTAGATGAAACAGGAGTTTATCTTCTTGTGAGTGTAAGTCCCAGGTAAGAGTTGCTCTGGGAAGAAAGAGAGATGGAGCTAGGACAGAAGACACGTGACTAATAGGTTTGCTCTTCCTGCTGCTGCTGGGGAGCTGAGTGAGGAATTCCTGGTTTAGGAAAGCTCCTTCCCTCCTCCCTTTTTCAGCCTGATCCATAACTTCATATATTCCATCTCAGACCATAGCCACAGTGGTTAGAATTTTTTTTTGGTGTCTGATAGAAATAAGTAGTGCTTTAGACTCTTGTACTTTAGAGTGGAGCGTACTGCAAGGTTAGCCTTTCCTGGAACCAAGGTAGAACTGTAACTAGATCTCTACAGTCCCTTCCAACTCTACAAATTCCGTGAAATTCAGTGAAAATTCAGTAACAGGTAATTTTTGATCCAGGAGGACTTTCCTGTTTATGATAAATATATCCCTAAGAGATAGCATATGTATGCTCATATTTAGGAACATTAACTTTTCATTTCTGTGCTTTCGCTTTTCTACACTTTATATGTCCTTAATTGTTACACTAAATTTATGTTCATGAAAGTAAGAATTGTGCATATAGTTACTAGTATTCACAAAGGGAATAGTTGTCTTAGAGTATATATATTAGCACTACTGGTGTACATCCAGCCAACTGAATATAGATTGAAAACTATTTACATCCAATACATTTTTAATGATTCCGGTATCAGTTTGATAATGATATCAGTTAATGAGCTGACTAAATACAGATCTATTTCCTACCTCATAAATTTTTTACTGTGCTATCCACTAATTGGCAAAGGTAACAGGTTGTCCTAAGAACCCTACTGAATCTTGATTTTGCTGAGGATAAAACACTAGAAAAATCATGATGAATCAGAGACTTAATACAATACACTGAAGCAGTAGGTGTGCAGGTTTGTTGTTATTTTTTTATTTTAACAGAGCTTTTGATACGATCTCTCATCAGTATCCTTCTGGACAAAATGTCCAGCATACAGCTAGACATGTACACAACATGATGCGTGGACAGTTGCCTGAAAGGTTGGACTAAAAGTGTCATTATAAATGGAATAACATCAGGCTGGCAGCCAGTCACTAGAGGTGTTCCCCAGTGCTCAATTTTAGGGCCAATTCCTGTCAATGTTTGTATCAATGACCGGAACACAGGAGTTGTGTGCACACTAAGTAAATTTGCTGATGATACTAAATCAAGAGGAGCTGTTGATTCCCTCAAGGGAGAGATCTTGATAAATTAGAGCACAGTGCAATCACCGATTATACAAAATTTAACAAGAATAAATGCAGTTTTGAACTACACAATATAAGAAGGATATAAAAATATTAAAGAGATATAAAAGGATATAAAAAAATTAAAAAATCCAAAGGAGGGCAACAAAAATTGTGAAAGGACTATAGGGCATGACTTATGAGGATAATCTGAGAATACTAAATTTGTTCAGCTTAGAGAATCATAGAATCATCTAGGTTGGAAGGGACCTTTAAGATCATCTAGTCCAACTATCAACGTAACTCTGATAAAAAAAACCCAACCATATAGCCTCACACCCCCCCCACATTACTAAACTATGCCTCGAAGCATTATGTTAACCCATCTTTTGAAAACCTCCAGTGATGGTGCCTCAACCACTTCCATGGGCAGCCCATTCCAAGGCTTAATACACTGAGGAGTGATCTCACGGCTATCTACAACTTCCTCACGAGAGGGAGGTGCTGATTTCTTCTGTTAGGTGTCTGGTGATAGGACACAAGGGGAATCACTTAAAGCAGGATCAGGAAGTCCAGAAAATGTTCTTCACTGAGAGGGTGATCAAGCACTGGAATAAGCTCCATAGGGAAGTGGTCATGGCTCCAAGCCTGTTTACATTCAAAAAGCATCTGGACAACGTTCTTAGTTATGTGGTTTAAGTTTTAGGTTGTCCTGTGTGCAGTAAGGGGTTGGACTCAATGATTCTTATGGGTCCCTTCCAACTCTGGATGTCCAGAAGTCCTTCAAGTTTGTTTCGGCTTTTAAGCTGCTAACTCACCACATTCATAAGCTTTTCTCTGCAACAAGTACACCAAAGGCGATGAAAAACCAAATTAGCTTTAAGAGGACAACAGAACCTGAAAAAGTAAGCGGAAATGAAACTTTCCATTTACTTCCAGGTAAATCCAACACTGTAAAACAAAAGGTCCTGCTCATCTCCCACATAAATTCAGCTCCCTTCACCCCTTCAGCTCCCTCGGAGCTGGCACACTGCCAGAGGCACCGGTGCCCCAGAGCTCTCCCCACACTTGCAAGCACCAGCCTTGCCATGGGTCCACCTCCTCAGGGCATCTTTGCCAGGGTGAACATACAACCACATAGAAGGCATTTGTACCCTCATGCTCTTAAAAATAAAAGTGAAAATTTGGAAAGAACCAGAGGAGACAAAGGAAGCCCATTTAATTCCTCCTACTTCATTTATGCCAAAATATAATTTTCAGTTTCCTGAAAGAAAAAGAAGGAGTGAAAAAGGCATGCCAAATCACTCAGGTGAGGCGATGTATGCAAACACTGGATGAACAGAGCTTCGTCTTAGAGTGTGGAAGTTTCTTTGCTGATACTCTGAACTGAAAGCAAGCAGCAGTAAACACAGCCATTGGCATTTCTCTGCTTCTGAATCCTTAAATGATATTATAGGAGAATTCAAATTAGTTTACATTTAAATATATTACATATTTTAATACCACCATTAACGCACAAGTTTTTCCCCGTTGACCTTTCCACAAAGCGATTCAGAAGCTGTTGATGAGGTTCATTGCTAGTCAACAGCCACAAAGAATGAACTTCATTTTTACTATCAACATGGCTGAAGGAATAAAATTTTTAGAACTATATACTAAAAGCTTCTATTAATTTGCAAAGATGATATAGGAATGAGCTTAGCTTTCAGATGCACTCATCTTTGCAAGGGAATATTGTTACTTTATGAGCAACATCATAAGATCTTGCCACATTTTGTAATATCACATTATAATATCTCAAACTAAAACCTATACAGTCCAACACTACCGCGGTTTCTGAATTTTGGCATATCTATTTTGTCTCTAATAATTAATTATCTCTTTCATTTAATGAATATTTAGCTTTCTTGAACTTCCATTTTTCCTGTTTATTTTCATTATAATTACACATTTATCTTACTATTGTTACATTATTCTCTCAACGTGCTCATATAATGCATTTTTCTTTGCTCTATCCATACAGTTTCACTGGATAAATTATATATTTACATATATATCAAATATATAAAATACTTTGGATAAACAAACATTGTCTTTTTTCTCTTTTCCCAAAACCTGACAGTACGGTCCCTCAATTTTATAATTTTCTAATCAACCACCTAAATTCATAAAGTTTTAAACACAATTTCTTCAGCTTCACTGTTCCTTTATGTTGGGTTTTGTTTTTTTTTTTTTGGGGGGGGGGGGGGGGGTTGTACCTAAACTCAAAATCTACCTTTTTGGCTTTTATATCATTTTAAGTTTCGGTCAAAAGTTTTGAGAAATACAAACCAATAATCATTGTGCCATAATTCCAGATAGACACTCTGAAAAAAAAAAAAAAAAAAAGAATAAAAGAATGTCATTCCTTTTAGTATATTTACATCAGCATAATATTTAATATTGAATTGAATATGGAGCTTTTCCAACTGAAATGTGTATTTTTAGCCACACCTCTTAAAATCACTTACCATCTTCTTGAGTATCCATCTTCATTAGGCAACATTCTTACTTACTGATAAAGTTGACCAGCACAAATATGAATTTGTTCTGAATTTTACTACTGATACTTTATTTAAGAAAAGGGTGCAACCCAAAATGATATTGAGCAAGAATTATGCAAAATTCCTTATTTTTATAGAACTGCCTCTTGGAAACTTTCTTTTTGGAATGCAAAGCCTGTCACTTTATATGTCTATTATCGGGGGATATGAAAGTGTATATTAAATTAATGAAATGGATTACCTCAGTTACACAGTGGTTATTAACAGGAAGAGCTCCCAGTTTTCATATTATGTACATCAGTAACTTTAATTGCATTAGGCTGAGCTAGGAGAGCTATTTTAGGAGAGATTTCAACAGCACAACAATTTTTGCTGGCTTTTTGCCTGCTGTAGCTCAATTTCTGAGGGTTCCCTCATAAATGCTAACTTATTATTTCTGTCAGTCAAGCTTTAGCAAACACAGCCTCATTAAAACTACCCTAAAGTGGCTTCAGTTTTGAAAACTCTCCCTTGATGTCTCCATGAGACAACTGGTGCTGGAGGGCTATTTCTTGCATTTCAGTTAAGAGATAAGACTATTATAGAGTAAAAATTTACAAAAGACCAGTTTTGGGGCCAACAGCAGTAAAAATGACACACTGTGATGAGCTTGGGCTTTGTAGAATAGGATGCAAAACTGCCTGTGATATTAAAAGTATGAAGCAAATTACCTTTTAAATTATGGTTTGCAAGCACTGATACACAAGCGTAAAATCAATTAGCTGTCAGCTATTGGTTAATAGTGATTCAGTGACCTGCCTTGCTCCTGCTGGGAGTTTGTTAGCAAAAGTTTATAAGGGGGAAGGCACAGTGTTTCTTCTCCACTGATAATGCATTACATGATGAAGTCACTTTATCATGAGCTCCTGGAAAGAAGTGGGTATTAATGAAATCTCTCATTGTTGTACACAAGCTTCAGATGTTGTGCTAGGGTGAGGGGGCCTGACCAAATGGATTTCCCAGGGCTTGTTCTTAAGGACATTGAGGAAGATTCATTCTTCATGTAACTTTAGGGAAGATATGTTTCTCTCACATACATCTAGCTGCCTCGATGGACAATGTCATTCCAATGACCCTCCTGATCTGCTGCATTGCAGCAAGCAGATGTCTGTAAATTTAAGAACGTTTCCCTTAGAGTCAGAAGTAGGTGCGGTAAGGTTCTCCACAGGTCAAGGCCCGAGGAAAGAACATGAACAGTGTAATGGAGGAGGCCCATGGGGACTGAACATGAATTCTTATGCTTTCTTATCCCAAAAGACCTGAGAGCATCCTAGGAAACAGGCAAGGTTCTAAAATACATGGAGAGAAAACACCCTCAGCCTAAATCCTGTAGGAAAACAGCAGTGTTTTCATACAATTATAACAGCAAGTGGATAACCCACTAAGTTGTAAGACAAGTCTACTGCCTCAAGAAGACTTGCATTTGTGCCCAGTGCAATTGTGTGGGCTTCATCTCTAGATACTGATAATACATTTTGTACCTTAGCATAAATACATAGCAGAAAGAAAGGAGTAAAATGGGGTGAAGCTTGAGAAATGCATATTACTCTGGGAAAACTGCTAAAATTATATCCCAAATTGAAGAGGATGTAAGAACTGAATTGCCTACCTACTGTTCACTTTTATTTGGCTAGGTACTTACACAGTCTTATTGCTGTAGCATTTCAGTAAGTCAGAAGAATTAGTTTAGCCTCACAACCTTGTTATTTAAATCATGTACAAATGGGGTGAACTTGAAACTCATTTTCACAAAACACCTAAGACGTCTACTGTGAAGGATGGGGAGGATTTAAGCACTAAAGTTGGAAACTGCAGAAATGCCAAGTCATCAGTACCTAAAGGCTCCCGATACTCTAGTTTCTCAATTTCTTTTATTAAAATTCTTTAAATAACTAAAAGACATGAGACCTATACCAACTACATAAATGTCCTTCTGGGAGTACTGAAAGCCTTAAAAACCCCAAATATATACATATATATGAAAGAGAGAGAGAGATACCTGTATACATGTATGGATAGATATGTTTAACATGGAAATACACTTCATGTTTTCTGCAAGCAATGATACAGAATGAGAAAAAATAAAACCCATAATTAAACTTCTGCTGTAGGGGTCCCTTTCCTCACATTTGCCCATACTGCCTTTGTTACAAACGTAGCTGGATGAGATGTGAATACAGGGGACAAGTGCTGATCCATTTAGGAGGATGTCAGGATGATATAATTTAAAGAGTGATATCAAAGGCAGCAGGTCTGGCATTGCTGAGTATGCATGGATGATGGATAGTGTGAGGCATGCAGGGCTGGTCTGCAGGAGAGGGGGGGAGGCGTAACCAGGGAGAAGGTGAGAAGAAAAAGAGGGCATGCTAAGGTGCTGCCCCAAGGGGAATAAATGGTGGGAGAGCTCTGTCTAGGGATGGGTGAAAGAAGATAAATGAGACACAGAGAAAGAAAAGTGTGAACAGACTGAACGGGGGAAAGGGAGAAAGATGAGTAGTCTGAGTGGTGCCAGCAAAGTTGAACGTCCTGGTAATGTACCATTCTGTGGGGTGACAAAACTTGGTGGAATCTGCCCAGAATATGAAATTCTCAGGATTCTCTTTCTATGAAAGTATCAACCAGGTTACTAGGATTTAAGAAAGCTGTGGATAAAAATTGCTTTCCAAGATAAGCTTCTGCTGAGAACCTTTATTAACAATGTTTGCTACCAGTGCCAAAGTGAGGCCATCAAGGCTTCTTGCTATGTCTTGGAAGACATCAAGACAATCAAACGATTTCTTATAGTCCTTTCCTTATTTTTTTATTCATCATTTTGAAACAAGAAGAATCTTCCCATGACTGTATTTTACGATCCCCAAACTTTATTTTGTTTCTAGTTTTTCCTGTCCTCCTTACTAGTAATTTCCATTTAAAATCAACTAGTAGATGACTGCTGAACAATGTTTCCAGAGATTTGAGGTGTTGCCATTGCATGCAGACACATCAAGTTTGCACAGAAAGGGAGTTCTTCATTGTAAAAAGTCATGTGTGTTTTTAAGGTGGCAATTTTGGCAGCATTAAAGCAATGCCAACACTTTTCTTTAGGCTTGCAACCTTTGGCAGACGTCACATGCCTCCTCTGAGCTTTACCACAACTTTTGATAACATTTGTATTTGAATTTTTAAGCTAAAGTCAATGTACATACAAACATTTCTGTTCAATTGTAGAACTTACTTACTTATGTAATTACAGTATTTATTTGCATTGAAATCGGTGACTGAACTTCCACTGGTTTTTATAGTACCAGGACTGCTCCCAAGCCTTGTCCATCCTCTGGCCCTGAAGACAAGTACACACAGCTAGACAGGTGTATTCTATAAACCTGGGCAACCTCATAAATACTGCCTGTTACAAAAGGTCTTTGTCTAAGGGCAATTACCTGAGCTATTTGGCAGCATCAAGCTGTACCAGGGTGTAGGTTAACAGGTAAATGGTATGGAGGATCACAAAACAGTGAACAGACCTTCAACTGGAGACTTCCTTCTTGATGGAGAAGTAGCACAAATGTTACTGTTACTCTTATGGCAGCATCATTCTGCAGAGCAGGTAGTTTGAATTTCTCTGGGAAGAACACAAACTCAAATCCAGTGCTCACACTGCATACAGCACATGGGGAAAATGACACTCTAGAAAAATCATTTTGCTTCATGTGAGCCAGTGTCCTGTCCTGTCTGTCTGTAATACCCTTCCAGATAGTAAGTAGGACTGTAACAGTTAAAAGGATATAACATTTGCATACTATATTTTGGTTTGCATATGTCACAATGTCCAAGGTTATATGTGAATTACAGCTAAATACAGAATTGCTTCTGCACTTGCTTACACTCTCACAGAATCACAAAATCAAAGAATCACCTAGGTTGGAAGGGACCTTTTAAGATCATCTAGTCCAACCAATAAAAAAACCCCAAAACGACAAAAACAACAACAAAAAGCCAACCACACACACACACAAACCAAAACAAAAAAAACCCCAAATGAACAAAAAAAACCCAAATGAACAAAAAAACAACAACTCAACTCATGGCTAAAAGGCTGGAG
>BJBW01018443.1:1160-12022 GCA_004320125.1 Scolopax mira | reverse complement strand
CTGGTACACCGGGGAGGGCATGGATGAAATGGAGTTCACGGAGGCGGAGAGCAACATGAATGACCTGGTCTCCGAATACCAGCAGTACCAGGATGCCACCGCTGATGAGCAGGGGGAATTTGAAGAGGAGGGAGAGGAGGATGAGGCGTAAAGTTGAAATGGGTAGGAGTTAAGTATAGTCTGAGCAGGCAAGTGTTCGTTGAGAGGAGGGATCTGTGCAGTTGTGCTGAAGCATGCATTTTTTAATTTGGTGCTCTCCACTGTTGCTTCTGTCAGCAGTTTTGTATCCTTGACTGTCCAATGTAACAGTAGTTGCAAAAATACTTCAGAGTCGTCTGTCGAAATGGTTAACTTCTCAAACATAAAGGCTTTTTGTGTCCTAAACTGTCTCATCTGCCTTATTTCTCTCTATATTAAGACAGTAACTCTTGAGTAGTTTTCTGTAGCTTCACTTTTCAGTTTAATCCTTAAGCTCATTGAAAAGTTGAACTCAATAAAACAGGATTTCTCAGGCCATGAGTTTGACAGCATGAGTGAGCAGTGGTTCGCTCAGCTTAAAATGGTAGTTAATTTATGGAAACTGGGGGGTTTACTGTTATACACTCCTGTGCCTAACGGCTCGTCTGGTTTTGGTGAGAAAGCTGCCTTAACTAATAGAAACAAGACACTGCACTGAGAATCCTGCAACTCCTATTTATGGACATACGTTATAGTGAGGTCAGCAAGAAGGTATTGAATGCCACATTACAAGCTGTCAAAACTGATTTGACAGGATAGCTGCAGGATTCCCCTGTGCCATTCAGCAGTTCTTATTTAACTTGTTTCAAGGCCAATAGTACACGCATATGGGTGGCTTTCTCTGATTTGACTTGGTCCTGAGCTGCCCTGTTTCCCTTAACCCTTCTCTCTAAATATGAAAGTCCACACAGAAACACATGGGTTTGTACTAACAGACAAGCTGAACTTTATTAAGAACCTGAATTTTCTCTTAAGCCATAAAATTCTGGAGTGTTTCCTAGAAATAGTCACTCAGCTGCCCTTAACTCTAAAGGGATTGACTCTTCAGGGCAATCAATTCCCTTTAGGAGATAAGCAGTAATAGGCAGATTTCTAGATAACATGGCTCAAAAGGCTGCCCAGAGCATACATACAATTTGGGAGTAGTCAGGTGGGTACCCTGACAATAGCTGCATCCAAATTACAGGGGTGGTTGTATGATGCTTTTGGTTCCTGCAGCAGGTGATGGACCTCTATCCCGGCAGGCAGGACTGGTGCAGCAGCACCATGTTGTGCTTCTTGATGAAGGTAAGTGCTGCTCCCTTACAAATGGGGGGTGGGAGGGGTTTGCCTTGCTGTATCCTTAAAGGATGCAAGAATCCTGAGTGAGTTTCCAATGCAGTTGTTGGTAGTTATAGGGCCAATGAGACTTTTCTTCCTCCTACTGAGGGGGAAAAAAAAAAACAACCCCAAAACAACCAAACCCAGAATAGCCCCACCCCAGGTATAGCAGATACTCAGTATGTAAGCTTGGTCCTTAATTTACCCAAACATCACTTAGGGGAATGCTCCTGAACTAAAAGAAGTGTTGCTTTGGGAACCTCTACCAATCCTACAATTACCCTGGTCCTTACTGCTCTGAAAGAGCTGGTACCCACACGTGTGCAACCTCTTTTGTGATCCTTTAACGAAATGTTTGCAAGGCATTGCTGGAATAAAGACTTAAAAGGGAGCTACTGTGCATGACTAATATCTTGCCTGGTTTTGGCTCTGTTAATTGACCACCGCCTGCAGACACCGCTCTGAGACACCCTGTTCCTTTGCTGATGGGCTGTTTTTCCTGCAGTGAGACCCACAATGGTCTGCAGGGCAACAGGCCCTTGCCAAAACTTTTCTCTCCTCTATATGCTTCATTTCTGGTGTACACCCTGTAAAGAGGGATGAGGAGCATTTAAACTGCCTGAACTGACAGTAAACAAATACAACTGTATGTACCCACAGTAGTACTTGTATTTCTTAGCAATTGAGCAGTTCTAGGGTTAAGCATTAAACAAATCGAGGTTGTTTTAGTAATTGAGTTACTAAGTGCTGCCCCAGGCCCTCTGGGGAAATAACAGCTTATCCAGTTGTCAGAGTAACCTTCCCTTGAAATTACCTGCCTGGGCTGCACTTGAAGCTGTTCATTTATTCCTGGCTTTGTAAAGCTGAGAATGGGAGCCAGCAAACAAATTTAAACAAAGTTTGACTAAAAGATGAGAACCTAGTCTTTAGTAGTAACAATCTTCCTTTCTGCTGTGGGACTGTAGCAGGTTTCACTAGTGTTCATCATGTCTAGCTTCTAATTCTTAGTGTAATTACACTGTCTCTAGCTAACCCTTAAATATAGCCAGGCAAGAGACACGTTTCAGTACAGCTCCTGTACTAGAAAGTAGGGCAGCATCCTACATTGCTCGCTGTTGTTTCTATTCTGTTTTTTTTTCTAGAGGAAGAGAAGCCATAAGTAGAGATACTCTAGACAGAAACACATCCTTTCATAAATCCTACACAGCTTATTTGCCAGTTGTAATCATTAGGAAAAAAAAATAATAGTCAAACCATCATTTCTGTAGGAGTTGAGGGAAATACAGGAAAAGGGAACACTGGAAGCCTTAGAAGAGAGGTTCAAAACTCTTTGGTAGGAACAGTAAGTCAGCTATAAGGGAGGGTGACTCATACTGGGCCTGGGGTACCACTTTTTTTTTCTGTTGGATCTTGGAGCTTTAGCTGTATCTATCACCCAGGAGACCATTCACTATGAAAACTGGAGACTGACTGTTGTGTGCCAAACACCACACAGATGTCTTTGTAAGTGCTCGTGGTTGCACTCATTCTGTTTCACAGATAAAGCAGAACCACTGAGAAGATTTCAGATTAGGTAATCTGACAGCCTTAACCCCTATTGGGTGGTGATTTGCATTTGTCCATGTGAGGAACACCTCTAAGGCTAAGGGTCTTGCATGAGGCATCCTGTCTGGAAGAAACAAAGATAGATAGTACAGGCGTAGTGGTGTGCATCTTAAGCCACTCACAATGACTCATTTGTGTTGAGATAGAAGTTAATAATATCAAGTAACGTATTTTTGTTTCAACGTATCAATGGTGGCTTGCAGGGGAGCACTCTCCTCTATTGATAATTAGAGCCGATGGTGTTGGGGAGGGGAGCAATCTCTATTTTTGTTCCATTTGATTAATGTGTGGCATCACTAAGCACACTAGCAAAATGTCTTGACCAAGGCAAACCATTCAAGCAATGTTTGCCCTCTGGTAGGTGCAAGATAGTAAAGCCACGTAAGGCTGTAAAAGCAGCTAGGTGCTATCTAGGTTTCATTTAAATAGAAATGGAATGAGGTGTAGCACTGAGATCCTATCTCTCCTAATTTCCCGTTCAGTTCTAGAATCTCACTCTAAGCCATTGTATTAACAGTGTTGTGAAGAGCAGTCTGATATGTGATGTGGTTCTTCAAAACACTTAAGTATCTGTTGAGGATATAGGCCTACATCTGTTTTCCAATGGTTGTTTTCTATTCTGTCAAGTGGGAACAATAATGATTCTCCTCTTCCCAACATATGTAAGGTGCCCATATATGTCAGAAATAATGTGGCATTAAACATAAAATGGTCCTAGTGATGTGATAATCTAAGAATTCATCCTGTTGACAGGTGTATCTTTCCAGAAGGTATGAGGGGAAGAACACAGCAAACCAAAGTAGCAATAGCTTTTATAACCTGAAGAAGGAAAGTGATCCAGAACTTTGGTATCTTCTCCATCCGATTCTCCACAATAATGAGGCAAACCCCTAATCTTCTGTGCAGGGAAACCTGCTTACGGATGATATCATATGCTGCATACTTCAAGAGAGCGTAGCACTACTCAGTCCTTCTAGGCATCTGTACAAATACTTATGTGCTTAAAGAAACCATGAAGGACTGCCACAGTCACGAGACAGAGCTGAATGCAGTACTGCAAAACACAGCTCCGGTGCCCAGAGGCAGGGTGGTTCTCAAGGGACCTCACCAGAAAGAGTTGGGGCATCTAGCAATACTCTCTGTGCCAGAAAGAGTCCTTGCTTTGCTTCCTTCATCTCTTGCCCCTCCCTGTGAGCCGCAGGACAAAGTTACGTGTAAAATCAGGACAAGCCCTGGAACTGGCTTTGAGTAGGGCAAGTTTCATGGTTGTTCCATTGAAATCACTTCCTCCCCAACAAAAACCCGAGACATGCCTCACTGGCTTACTACATTTTTGAAGAAGCGCTGTTAAACTATATTAAATTCTGTTTCATAGAAGGAGGTGCCTCAATTATTGCTTTCTGTGTAATGAGGCCGAATATTTTTGTTTGCTAAAGCCATGAGGGGATCCTCTCTGGAGAAATCATGTGACTGCCCCCTATATTTGGTACACACCCTTTCTCCCAAGGGATGTTATTCTACTTCTTCATTCCACATTAAAGCATAGTGAATGCATACTTTTGGGGACCATTCAGGTCCTTATAAGTAATGCTGTTCCCCTCAACCCGCTCATTGTAGGGGAGGCACTGTTTTCTCATTTACAAATTATCCCCTTCTCAATCTTCCTCTGTGTTTTTCAGCTGCTTCAATGTTTCCACATACTCTTTTGATGTGTTATACATGCTTGAGGTAATCCAAGTGAGATTATTTTAACCCCTTTCTTCAACTCAAAATAACCCCTTATAAATATTAGAAATTAATCTTGTATGTGACTGGGGAAAAAAAAAAAAAAAAGGTTTTTAAGAAATTTTCCCCCTTCCAGTCTAAGATTCATTCATGCTAAGCACCGGCCTTTCATCAGTCACCTGTCCTGGTCTGGTTATTATTTATTAAGAAGGGAAAGAGCAGACTATGGGATCTCCAGACACTTCCATTTTAGAGGGTTGTTATTATTACCTTGCCTATGGGAAAATTAAAAATGGAAGCATTTGGTCACGGGAAAGTGCCCGAGGCCATGGTGCATTTTGGAAAAGACAGTTCTTGGCCCTGACTCTACTGGACCCTTGTCCAGCTGGAGCCTTCTGAGCATTTGAATCCCAGGCACTGGGAAAGTATCGGGGGGAGCTGTGGAATCCTCCCCCCCTCTCCCCCCCCCCAGACACTCTGCTGGCAAAGGACACAGCGCAGGTGACAACTCTTCTCTGCCCCTGAGCACTTCAACAAGAAGCAAACTGTTCCCCTGCTCCGAGCTTCAGTCCTATTTCAAGTATTTTATTTGTGAATCTGCCAGAAAGAAAAATTGTGTCTTTTTGAAGTGTGTGTATAAGAAGGCTATCTATTTCCAGTATCTAAGCAAAAAAGAAACAATTTCAGAGTAGGTCATTCCCTCCTCCCCACTCGAAGTCATTTTTCCCTTTCGGGCAGAATTCCACTTGTAAGGGAGGAAATCAAGTTAGCTTTGTTAAATTCTTGTTTATTATAGGGTAGAGTTTTTCTAACTGGTCTCAATTTATCCATATGTCATCCTTTATAATCAGATCATTTTTCTCACTTGGCTTCCCTGGTAAGGTTAAGGCACATTTTCTTTTCCTTTTGGCAAGGATACGCCCATCATTGCAAACAGAAATGTTAATAATAATCCAGCTTAAGCAGAATGTAAAAAAAAACTTGCTCCAGAGGATGAAATGGCTACCTTGGCAGAGGTGGTGTAGCTTGTTCAGTAAACAGTTCTCTATTGTTTTGCACTGAAAAATGTTTCCACATTTTCCATGCAGGTAATAGAAAGATACTGCCTGCCTTCATAGTGAATAATTAAACAGGGTTTTCAAGAAGAATTCAAATGGTTTCACAACAAGCTCTACAAACATTAAATGAAATTCAAGCATTGACTTCTTACAGTCTGCTTCTCTGCATCCAGCATAATGCTGGTCTTATAATTAATAAATTAGCTGTATGGCTGATTTTTAGAAATTCCAGCTATGATTCCAGCTCCACCCTGGCAGGCAGGGAGAAAGAGCAAGATTGGATTAAAGATTTCCAAGGCATTGAGGAAATGGCAACTCGCAGAAGTGAGTAGCTCCACGGGCTGTGCTCATTCAGTATCCTTAAGCTGCTAAAAAGGATGGAGCTATTCCCCTTGCTCTGCTTCAGGTGTTACCTTTGTGTTATTTCCTTTAAGGAGCTCCAGGGCATGTCTGACCCCTCCACCAGTCAGCTCGGCTCCCTAAACTCCACAGCTAGGGATGGTAAACTGGGAGTGGGGAAAAAGGTTTCTCTCGGGTCCAGGAGTGTGCCAGAGGGAGAACTGGAGCAAAGGAGGTGGAAAGGGCAGGCAGCTGGAAGCAGGAGATAGCAGAGCAAGTTGTGTGGATGATCCAGCCACCTAGTGTGGTGGCACCTTGAACTCTTTCATGGGGAACCTGGGCAATTTTAAACAATGTACGTTGAATCCCAGCACAAACTACTGCATCTCTTGGCAGACCTCACAAGATGAAGTTTAGAGTTTGCTCGGTGTCAGTTTGTGTTACAAGTAACTATCGGATTGCAAGATAAAGCAAGGAGGGTAAGGAACAACAGACACAGTGACTAGCAGATCGAAGTTGCTATCTGTTCTTGGTAACGTGCGGGAAATAAGCTACCTTGGAAAACGTGATATCAGCATTTCATTTATATCGATGTTGGAATCTTAGTCATCTCTTGACCGGAGGACCCAGTTAGTAGAGGTAGCAGATGTATTTCATCTACTGAGCCATCTTAAAAGGTAGATGCAGCCCGGATGGGGGCAGGAGCCATCTGGCTGCTACCCATCACATCTGGTGTGCCAAGCGGAAATAATGAGAGGCTGCATTGTTTTGCCTTGCTTCTCACTAAATTGCTGCCTGATGATGATCAACATATTTTTCCCTTTCTGGAGTCATTTTGCGACATGTGATCGTGTTTATTATGGTAACTTTGGAAGCCAGACAAGTGAGGATCTCTTTGCTGTGTCCTGTGCAATCACATTCACAGAAGTTCCTGACACCTGGAGGTTATAATCTAAGTTCACAAGAGAAACCATAGGGTATGGAAGAAACATTAGGTTCACAAGGACACAATTTTTCATTCAAAAGGAGCATGGGTTGTTTTACAGTTTACAGTGCCCTAAATTGCTCCTTAATGTGATGTTCTCTCCCACACTTATCCTCTTTCCTCTTTTGTTCTTGGCCAAACACACAAGCCCCCAGGTACAATAAACACAAGTACACAGGACCCTACAATGAAACTGCTTTTGTTCATTCATAAAAATGTGCTCAGGTTTGTATATTTAATTGCTTCTAGTGCCTGCAGTGGGTTGTAATTTTGAAATAAAAATAGATTTTCCTTTCCGGTATTTTATTACTAGAATTAAAAGTACCTTCATGATTATTCCACCCTCTTACCGTCAGAAATATTCTTAATGCAGGTTTCTTAATGCACATCTGTCTTAATGCACAAGTGATTGAGCATCAGTCTCTAAAGGTGAACTCAGATAGTCCTCATCAGGTGGGAAAGCAAACAATAAGCTAATGAGCCTGCTCATTCGAGTACCAACAGAAAGGCTCAAAAAGCCACGTAGCCTCCGATAGACGTGCCTGAGAAATACATGATGTCACCCATCACAAATAGGTGAGGATAAAGCCGTAGGCAGACATTTTGTGTGTGCTTGAGCAGCTTTCACATTTGTACATGTGTGATTTTTTTCCAAACAATGGGAAATTATGGGGAGACATGAAAATGCTGTGGGATCCCTGCTGCCTCCCTTGTGCATCCATGGCCAGAGCTCTGCCGTTGCCTTGGAAACTGGGAAGGTAGGGATAGATGCAGGCAGGGCAGGGTTTGATGCAGGCAGGGAGTAGGCTGCGGTGCTGCCGGCAGAATTTTGGCTTCCGAGGAGCACCTGGGCATTCCTGGGCACCTGCACTGCCTTTGTATGAATGGGAGAGTTTTGGCTTTCATTTGTAAGTCTGAACATTTATGCAACTGTATTAAAAGATACAATGGGGAAACCCCATATCTATTTAAAAAGCATTGATGGCTAATATATGTTAAAGTGTTTGCCAAAATGTAGGATTCTTAATTGACGTTTAAGGAATTGACATTTAATTTGCTTCACTGTGCTCAGTGTTGCTGTAGGTGAGGGCACTTATTAGACACGTAAGCACGTACTTCCCTTTAGGTACTCTGTTTTAAAACCTGGAGTTATACCTACACCCAACCCCCCCCCCCCCCAAATGGTCTCTACAAAGAGACCAGTACTATAGTATCCAAGAATTAGGTAGTTTCCTAATACAAGCTCAAAATCTTTAATGGAATAACGATAAAGCCCTAGGAAGCCACTGTGGGAAGAAGGCAGGGCAAGGAGTGTCCAGGTGCCTTCAGAAGGGGAGAGAGAATGCTTCAAGTTGGTCCTTTGTAGGTTGCCATGAATACTTTGGCACCCAAAAAGCTCTTCAATGCCTGTGCAGATCCCACAGGGATGTCAGAGATGCGGTTGCCTTGCAGTTCCACTAGCAGTGAGAACATATAACTGCCTATAAGGGTGGGTTATACCTACAGCAAGTAGAAATGTATATGCACGAGTTGTGTGAGCAACAACAAAGGCCGTCTGTGATTAACTATTGCAGAAACGTGTCGACGGAAAATACTGACAACAGCCGGGATTCAAAGAGGGCAAAATTCAAGAAAAGTTGGTGAAAAGATCTTGCTCGGTGCCAGCACAACTCTGGATCTTTTGTGATTGCAAAAGCCACGCGTTGCAAAGCTCGAGCCAGTCCATGCTCACGACGTTTCCCAGCAGCTGAGGTTTCTACACCAGGGGAGAAAAAGAGTCACAGTTCATAAGCAAGTCAATTCACTGCAGCAAACTGAGAGCCACTTTTGCAAATATGGCCAAAATATTTTTCCAAGGTCACAGCAGCCAAATGCTGGACAAAGACATGGTACTTGTTTAGCCACTAGTATTTCTTGGCCTGGATGAAAAAAAATGAGTGAAACTGGTGACATTATGCATCAATTTGTATTGTGTTAAGCACAGTTAACCCGAGTAATAAGTAAACAACCCTTTCCGTTCTGGCCGTAACTACCTTTCTTCTTGATAGTGGTAATGATTTACCACATTAATTATTACCTCACCTTTGCAAAAATCTGCTGTTATAATTGCAATTGAATGTTACAGTGTACTGTGGTTCCGAAATCAATAAACTGTCAATCTGGTGTTGCTGGTCACACACAGCCTTCTGCTCCTTTCTCTCCTTATCACAGAATTATTGAGGCTGGATGAGACCTCTGAAGATCATCTAGCCCAGTCCTTTACCTAGCCTGGGAGGGTCAGTGATACAGGTTGATCAGGGTTGTGTCCATTTGAGTTCTGAATATCTTCAAGAATGGAGACTCCACTCTCCAGTGGAGCAACCTTATTTCTTCTATTTAGATGGAATTTCTTGTATTTTGGTTTGTGCCCATTGCCTCTCCTCCTGTCACTGGACACCAGTGAGGAGAGCCTGGTTCCATCTTTACTCCTTCCCATCAAGTATTTATGTACACTGATAAGATTCCCCTGAGCCTTCTCCAGGACAATCAGTCCCAACTCTCAGCCTCTCTTCATCTGACAGGTGTTCCTTCCATAGGATTCCTCCAGACAGATACCTGGAGAGCTTAAAGTCTGCTCTCCTGAAGACCAGGGAACTGTGATCTTGCAGTTTGCCTTATCCCTTTCAATCAGGATCTTGAACATCATTTTGCATCCTCTTTGCCAACCCGCTCCACCTTTTCCTTGTTTGATTGTGGGTCACCACCTCCCTTCCCTGATCCTAGTGTAAAGCTCTCCTCACTGGGTAGTACAGCTGGGCAGCAAAGACATTTTTTCTACTGAAAAATTTACAGCTGTGAATTGATTAATGTTTTATAGTCAAAAGTTCGATGGTTTCTTCACAATCCATTATAGACCCTGCTGAAATTTATTTCAGATATTCTCCTCAGCTGCAGTGCAGATACAGGGGTGTATCTCAGATGGTTCAAACATACTGTTCTCACTGTTGTTCTTGAACTGTCCCTCCTGCCTCGGTTATCCACCACATACTTAGCTCAGTTTATTTCTGTGAGTGAACAAGCAGAGATGCTAGGAAGAGGATAAACCTCTTTTAACGGTTTTAAACTAAAAGAGAGTAGAATTAGATTAGATATGAGGAAGAAATTCTTTATTCTGAGGGTGGTGAGGCACTGGAATAGGTTGCCCAGGGAAGTCATGGATGTCCCATCCCTGGAGTTGTTCAAGGCCAGGATGGGGCTTGGAGCAACCTGCTCTAGTGGGAGGTGTCCCTGCCCATGGCTGTGGGCTCCTCCATGGCCGTTTGAGGTGCCCGAGCTAGGGGAAGATGACGCTTGTGCTTCAAACGCCCAAAGGTGGTCGAGCAGGCCTGAGAGGGAAAGAGGGGCTCCAGGGGGCTAATACGGCACAGCAGTGTGGCCTTGGCGGCTGCGGCAGCACGCTGAGGGGAGGCGCTGCAGCAGGTGTGCAGGGAGGAGTTAGGGTGGTTTTTATTCGTTTGGGTTGTACTTTTTCACCACTTTTTCAGCCCAAGACGGGCCACGTCTCGTCCGACTCCGGTCGTAAGGGACGGGGGGGGGGGGATGCTTTCCCCCCCTCAAGCCGCCCGCACCCCAAGGGCTCCGATGGCGGGACCGACCCCGGTGGCGGGAGACAATGCCGCAGCCCCGCCCTGCCGCCCCCGCACGCCCATTGGCTCCGCGCCGTTTTCCCCATAACGTCACCGGCGGGGGCGGGGCCGCGGCGCCGGATTTAAGGTGGGGGCGCGGGGCGCGGCCGCTGCGGCGGCGAGTGCGGGAAGCGAGAGGCGGCAACC
>BJBW01018437.1:0-14073 GCA_004320125.1 Scolopax mira | reverse complement strand
CAGGGTTGTCTTCACCCCAGGCTGGGGCAGAAACTGGGGCTGCTCCAAAGCATTGGAGACCCCCAGAGTGACCAATGCTTTGGTAGATCCCACAGCAGCCAAGATGATTGAACCTTCCCCACTGTCCCTCCTCCCTCCTGCAGCTTCAGAGCCCGGCAATGGACAGGGAAAGCTGCAACAGGTCAGAGACCTCGGTGAAGGGCTCTGGCATCCCTCTGCAGGCTGTTGCAGTGGCAAGAGGTGGCAGGGGGACACCAGCCATCAGCTCAGCAGACACCCAGGCTGTGGTGGGATGAGACCCTGAGAACGTCCCCCATTGTGGCTGGGAGGAGGAGAAGCATGGTGGCTCTGGCAGCAGGACTCGGGGCTCTGCCCAGGCGTGGAGGTGTCCTGGCGTGAGCCACAGCTCGTGGCCACCAGCCCTCGCTCCCTGCCAGCGCCTGATTCCCTGCAGGGATTTCGTAAAGCAGGGAGCTGGTTTCCTGGCTGCTTCAGACCCAAAACACCCCAGTCCAGCTCGCAGCCCCTGCTTTCAGCTGGGACTCTCCATCCCTTGCCCTGGCTCCCTCCATCCCCCTCCCCTGGCTCCTTCCATCCCTTGCCCTGGCATCCCCCTTGCCCTGCCTCCCTCCACCCCGTGCCCTGGCTCCCTACACCCCTCCCTGGAGGGCGCAGCCCCCTCCCATACCCCTTCAGCCCCCAGTGCCACCTCTCGGGGACCCTCTCCCTGCTTTCCCACCCCAGCACCCTCCTCTCTGCGAAGCTCCCCCCTTCCTCTTCCTCCCGCCCCCCAGCAGCTGCCCCGCTAATCCCCACCATCCATCGCTCCCGACAGCCTGGGATTTGCTCCGGGCCAGGGGCCAGGCCGGGACCTGCACCTGCTCCGGGGCCAGATCCAGCCCTGCTCCTCCGCAGCCCTAAAAAGGAGAGGAGTCCGGCCGCGTTCCTGGGGGACATGTCATATTTCCTCCCTGGGGACACCCGCCACGCTCCCTGCCACCCCGCAGCACCCCAATGGGGATGCTCTCCCCCATCCCTCCTTGGAGGAGCGGGGCAGGGTTTTTTTTTTGGGGGGGGGGGTGTCTGCAGGAGATGGAGGGGAGCAGGGATGCTGAGCCCTGTCTGCAGGGAGGGCAGGAGCCTGGCGGGGCCAGGACATGCCACAAAAGTCACACATGTCACTGCTGGGGAGGAGGGGGGGGCAAACAGAGCTGCTGTTGAACCTGGCAGCTGCCGGGGCTTTGCTGCATCCCCGGGGAGCAGAGCCCCCCCCTTCCCTCTCCGACACATTTCCTTCCCGCTGGAAGAGGGGTGGGAGAGGGGGGTTTTTGCTTGGGGGATGACCCTCTCTGTCACCTTCCCGGGGCCTCTCTCTGGAGATTTCATATCCCGGCCACCTTCCCCCCTCCCAAATCCTCAGACGTGCTGGAGATCAGGCAGCGCCTGCTAAAGCCGGGGAAAGAAAAGGGGGGGGGGAGTGGGGGGGTTGGCAGATTGACGGACGCTCGGACGCGCCGCCAGAGCTCATAAACTCCCTTCCCTGGGGAATCGGGGCTAAATATAGCTGCGGGAGGCCCTGCTGGTGCAGGGCAGGCAGGAGCAGGCAGGGACGGGGCTCGCAGGCAGCGCCAGAGGCTGGCACCCCCAAATCCCACCCTGGCCTGGCTGACGCAGGAGGGTTTGGGGATGATCTGGGGAGATCTGGGCTGTGGGGAGGGGGATGGAGATGAAGGGCAGGGGGAGGCGGCGGGGACGGGGGGGAAGGCTCGGTGCCTGCCCCGAGGACCGGTTTGAAATGCACCTCCTGGCTCTGCTTGGAGACCCAGCAGCCACCCCGGTGGCAGGGCATTGCCTCGGTGTCCCCTCTGCTGCTGGGAGGGGACAGCAAACAGCAGCCCCTTCTCCATCCGGGAGGGAAGTGGCTGGCAGCTGGCACTGATGAGAGCGGTGATGTTCTCCAGTGAGGCTCTCCAGTGAAGTCCTCTGGTGATGTTCTCTTGTGATGCTCTGATGTGATCTCTGATGATGTTCTCCAGTGCTGCACTCTCTCCGGTGATGCTCTCCAGTGATGTTCTCCGGTGATGCTCTCTGGAGATGTTCTCTGGTGATGCTCTCCAGTGATGTTCTCTAGCAATGCTTTGCCCCCACCGATGCTCCCTGGCGATGGCCTCCAGCTCCCATGGCCACAGCCCAAGCTGGTGGCGCTGGTGGCACTGGCTGGTCAAGGTCGCACCAGCTCCTCGGAGGCGGCTTGGACAGAGATCTGACGCTCCTTCTTTTCACCTCGCTCTGGCCCAGCTTAATCCTTGACCTCCCAAGGCTGCCGGCGAGGGTGACAGTGAGGGACGTCACCTGCCCCCGCCCAGCTGGGATGAAATGGGACCAGTTCCCACGGCTTGGGCTGCAGCATTGGGGGTGCTGGGACAGGTTTAACTGCAGGGATGGGCCTTGGAGAAGTGGGTTCCTGGCTGTCACCCCCAGGTCTGAGTGGTCAATGAGCTGCGGCCCCCAACCCCAGCTCCTGCCTGCATCTCCTGCATACATCTCCTGACCACATCTCCTGACCACATCTCCTGACCACCAGCCATCTCCTGCCCCAGCCCCTGCCTGTTCCTGAGACCCCAGAGGTCTGGAGAAGGGGACAGGGAAAGGGAAGGGGAAGGGGAAAGAGGGGAAGGAGGAAGAGAAGGAGAAGGAGAAGGAGAAGGAGAAGGAGAAGGAGAAGGAGAAGGAGAAGGAGAAGGAGAAGGAGGAGAAGGAGAAGGAGAAGGAGAAGGAGAAGGAGAAGGGAAGAAGAAAGGGAAAGGGAAAAAAGAGAAATGAAAGGGACAGGAAAAGGGAAGGGAACGGCTGGTGTGAGGTGGCGAGGGCACCCCTGGCACCAGCAGCCCCCCAGCTCCTTTCCCCATCAACTGAGGGCTTTGTCCCTTTGCCAGCCCCCTCCCTTCATGTTCATTTGGAGACCCTGACATCCCCCCGGTCACTCTTCCGTGCCTGGGGGGAAGGATGGCAACAGTCAGGGTTGGGGTTCACCACCAGCACCTCAGTCAAGGAAGCAGTTTGAGGCGCTGGACCCCCTGTACCCCTCTTTGGACCACCACCAAGCTGATCCCGCTCTGTGGCTTTGCTCCCCAGGTTACGGCCATGCAGCCCCCAGCACGGATGGGGGGAAGGTCTTCTGCATGGTCTATGCCCTGCTGGGGATCCCCCTCACCCTCGTCATGTTCCAGAGCCTGGGCGAGAGGATCAACACCTTCGTCAAGTACCTCCTCCACCGCATCAAGAAGTGCCTTGGCATGAGGCGGGCGGAGGTCTCCATGGCCAACATGGTCACCATCGGGTTCTTCTCCTGCATCAGCACCCTCTGCATCGGGGCGGCCGCCTTCTCCTACTACGAGCACTGGAGCTTCTTCCACGCCTACTACTACTGCTTCATCACCCTCACCACCATCGGCTTCGGGGACTACGTGGCCCTGCAGAAGGACGAAGCCCTCCAGAACAAGCCGCAGTACGTGGCCTTCAGCTTCGTCTACATCCTGACGGGGCTGACGGTCATCGGGGCTTTCCTCAACCTGGTGGTGCTGCGTTTCATGACCATGAACGCCGAGGATGAGAAGCGGGACGCCGAGCACCGGGCCCTGCTCACCCGCAACGGCCAAGCCAGCAGCATCCACCCCACGGACACCTCCTCGGCCGTGCCGGCGGCGGCGGGGGGGGCGGCGGGGGCGGCGGTGGGGGCCGGCGGGGGCGGCTTTCGGAACGTCTACGCCGAGGTTCTCCACTTCCAGTCCATGTGCTCGTGCCTGTGGTACAAGAGCCGGGAGAAGCTGCAGTACTCCATCCCCATGATCATCCCCAGGGACCTCTCCACCTCGGACACCTGCGTGGAGCAGAGCCACCCCTCGCCCGGCCACTGCCCGCAGACCCCCCCCAACAGATGCTTCTGCAACGCCCGGAGGTCGGCCATCAGCTCCGTCTCCACCGGGCTCCACAGCCTGACGGCTTTCCAGGGGCTCATGAAGCGCCGCAGCTCCGTGTAGCCCCCTCTCCACCCCCCCTGGACCACCCCCACCCACCGTCTCGGCCAAGAAGGACCCCTTTCTCTTGGTCACCGCAGGAGGACACCACTCCAGGGTCTGGCTGCGGAGGGGGGAGGCTGAGGACCCCCCAGGGAGTTGTGTGTGTGTGTGGGGGTGTCCTCTGTGGGGGCTCGGGAGGGACGCAGGAGCCTGGGCAGGTCCTCCCCGGTGCGGGGTAGAGAGGACGTCTGCTGGCTTTATTTTAATTTTTAACTTAAATTAATTCTATTTTATTTTATTTTGCGAAAACCACTCCTCGAAAATGTGAAACTCGGAGAGCTGGAGAGGGTTTTAACCTGGCGGGGGCGGGGGGTGATGTGTGTGTGTGTGGGGGGGTACGCCTGCACCTCCCCACCGGGACACCTCAGTGGGGACCCCCATGGCAGCCCCAGGGCAGCCTCACGGTAGCCCCACGGTAGCCCAAATGTGGCCCTGAGCCGGACCCGTGACTTTATGTGCCCCTCATGGGACGTGGGGACAGGAGGACATGGGGCCGCCCACCCTGTCCAGCAGCGGGGTCCCCTCCATCCTCTGCCTCCCCCGGCCTCGGGGCCACCCGGCGGGGGCAGGCGGCAAGTCCCCGGGGGGCGAGGGATGCCAGGGCGAAGGCGAGCACCAGCAGTGGGCAAATCAGGCTAAGAGGGGCTTAGCCAGAGCTTTTTCGGCCCCCGCGCACATCAGCCGGCCCCCGCCACCGAGAAAACCAGCCCGGAGTCACGTAGGCGGCTGAAGGGGCCCGGGCAGCCCCCCAGGAGGGGGTAGGGGGTTGAAACCCCCCTTTTTTTTTTTTCATGTGGGGAAACCTGGGGTTTTCCCGGATTCCCCCCCGGGAGGCAGGGTGGGAACTGGCAACGGGGTCCCCCAGGACCCCCCCCCATCTCCATCCTCCCCCGCCGCAGCTCTGGGGAAGGAGCCGCGACCCCCCGGGAGCTTTTTTGGGGGACAACCCGGGGCATTATAAGACTTTTTGACCCTTCTTCTCCTTTGCACCCCCTGGGGTGGCCCCTGTCCCCCTTTCGACCCACACCCTGACACCTTGAGCCCAGAGCAGGGGGTGTCCCCAGGGGGCTTCCCCCCCATCTGACACCCAGGACATCCCGGGGGTCACCTCCCCTCACAGCAAGAGGGGGGCGAAACTTCTTTCCTTGCTTCCCCCCCCACCTCTATGCAGCTCCCAGCCCCACGGGGGGCACCCCCACCACCCCCAGGACCCCGCTCCCCCCTGCCAGCACCCAAAGCACAGGCTGTCCCCCCCGCCAGTGGGGACACCGGGGGACACCGGGACATGCACTGGTCCTTCTTTGAGCCCCTCTGAGTTTGGGGGGGGGGGCGAGGGGGGGCAACCAGGGGGGACTTTGGGGACAGCAGTCCTCCTGTTTCTTTTCTCACCTTTTAACAGAAGAAACCCCAATGTATTTCTAATACTTGACGACCTGTACATACTGTTAGATACCAGAGAGGATATTTATTACAAATCACCGTTATCTATAGAAATCTATAAATATCTATGGGAATTGGGGGCGGGGGCTGGGAGAGGGAGGGGGGGAAAACTTGTGGATGACTCCGGGGAATTTCTTTGCGCTCTCTGCATCTTTTCTCCTCCTTGGGGCACCCGCGGGGAACCGCAATCTTCCTCACCCCCACACCCCCCCCGCACTCCCCCCCCCGGCTCCCCGGCGCCCCCCGGCGAGGTTTCTCTGGTTCTCATGCCAAAGTATATTTGTCCCCTTGAGTTCACTTTCCTGAGAGAGAGAGAGAGAGAGAGAGAGTGAGAAATAAAGGAATAAAAGCTGGTTCGAACCTTGGCAACCGCTTCCTCTTCTTCCCTCGGGGGGCACCGGGGGGAGGATGAGGGGCTGGGACCCACGTCGCAGCTCTGTGCCCCCTTTCCCCCCCACCACCTTCATCCTTTGCTCCGTGGGAAGTGGGGGAATTTCCTCGGGATAAGCCCATCTCCTGATTTTTCCTGCAGAGGAGGGAGAAAGGGAAAGGAGAAGCTCGGCTTTGAGCTCTGCAGGGCCTGCAGCATCTTTGGGTGGGCTCAGGAGGTGAAGAACCTGGGGCCACCTCTCCCATCCCACCATCACCAAGCCCCACAGCGGCTTTTCCCCCGCCCAGGAAGCCCCCCCCCAAGCCCCAGCAGAGCCCTATCCCTCCACCTCCTCCCACCCACAGCAGCATCTCCGTGTCACCGGCTGGAGACCTCCCCCTGCTCCATCCAACTTCCAAGAAGCATCCAAAGATCGCAAGCAGATGCCATCTGTGTGTGACCCACCCAAGGGGACAAGGATGAGCCCCCCCCATCAGTGGGGACACTGAGGCACAGGCAGGAGAGGCACAAAGGGGACAGCTGAGGGTGCCTCAAAAATGGCGTTTGAGCGTCTGGGTCCAAACTTCAAGGAGATTTGGGCATCGCTGATGGCCAGGGTGCACCAGGATGGACGGGGACGTGCCACCTCCACGGCTGGGGCCACCGGCAGAGCTCTGGGCTGCTCTCCTGCCTTTAAGTGGATAAAACCTTCTCTCTCTGAGCCCAGCAAGAGCTGCCACTTAATCTAATAACACTAAACCTGCAAAGAGCAGATCTGTCTCGGAGATGACGGAGAGAGCGGCTCATCCGAGCGTCAGGAATCCATGATGCTGAGCTCTCCGGAGCTTTGGTCTGGTCCAGTACAACCATTCCTGGGGTATAACTGGTCTTCCAGGCTCCCATCCCACCGCAAGCAGTTTCCAACCCACCCAGCACTGCACAACCCCCCCCCAGCACCGGAGCAGCTGGGGACTAAACCAGTGATGGGTTGGGGTGGACCTGCTGGGAGGCTACTGGTGACACAGGGCTGGTAGTACTGGAGGTACCAGGGGGTCCTGTTGCTTTCCAGAGGGACCTGGAGAGGATGGAGGACTGGTCAGAGGGGAAAATCATGAAATCTGGGTAGATTTTTTTTTTTTTCTCCCTCTCAAAGCACTTAAATTTTCCGTGTCAGCTGTAGCCCAAATATTTACAGTCCGAGGGAGCGACTTAAAATTCCTCCCTGGTATTAAGCATCGCAGGAAACTCAGCCCCGGGTGGTTGGGACTCATCCTGCTGCCCCCTCCCAGCCCCGAGGAAGAGGAGGAGAGAGGGCTGGGGAGCGAAGGCCACCATCCCAGCCAAAAAGGGGCCAGGTAGGGGATGGGAAGCAGGCAGAGAATGGCGAAAATGGGGAATTTTAGTGGGGGGGGGGGAAAGAAACAAAAATTCACAATATTGTGGTTTCTAAAGCCATTGTTAGTAAATAGGAGTTGTTTTTTTTTTTTAAAAAAAAAGCCTTATTGTTTCTGCTTTCCCTTCCCAGCTCATTAAACCCAGCAAAAAGCTCCTTCTGGGGAAGGGGAAAGAGGGAAACCTTATTTTTCTTACCCTGACCTTTTTCCCACCCCACGCGTGGCCTCAACGTCTCTATTGCCCCACACTGGGGTCCTTTGGACACTGAGGACATCCCGAGGCAGCTGGGGGGCTTGGGACCCTGGGGACGGGGACATGCTGGGTGTCACTGCTCCCTGTCCCCAACCTGCCCCTTCACTGACCCAAATTTGGGGAGAGGCGTGGGAGAGGTGCTGGGGAGGAACCTCTGGATGCAGCCATGGGATGGGGAGTACTGGCAGCACCAGCTGGGGGACCTGGAGATGGGGACACTGGGGTGACCCAGGAGGGGCAGAGAGGTGGCATCTCCACCGTTACATCATCTCATGTGGCACGATGTCACTCCAGGGTGATGGGGTGATGTCACTCCCTTCCTGACCCCACCGGAGCCCAAAAATCGGGGTGCCCAGAGGAAAAGCCACCCCATCCCTCGGCCAGTGTCGGGGCTGGGTGCAGGTTTGTTGTCCAGATGGTGACAAGGACAAGGTGGTGGCATCTGCCCCCCACCCCAGGCAAAGCATGTTTGAAGGTGGGGGGAAACCAACCCCCCCGGGGACAGGGCAAAAAGGAAGGGATGGGATGGGGAGGATGGGATGGGGAGGATGGGGTGGGAATGCTCCAGCTGGTGGCCCCAAGACGGGGGAACAGAGCCCGGGAGATGGAAGAATTAAGCACTCTGTTAATGAGGAGAGGGGCCTCATTAATTAGGTGAGGCTGGAGAGTGTCTCTCTGGTTTGCAGGGGGAGGAAGGGGAGGATGAGGATGAAAGTACACTGGCCTGCAGGGCTGCACGTGTTGGGGGCAGGAGATGTCCCCACCCTGCCAAGTGTCCTGGGGTGCTGGGTGTCCCTAATGCCCCATCTCCTCCCTCCTGGGGACACCAGGGACCCCGTGTGGCCCCACGTGGGGGTCTGTGTGGGGCTGGCAGCAGCGTGGGAGGGTGGGCAGGCGTGTGCTCGGCCACCACTCGCCTTGGGACGCTCACCCATCCTGGGGATGGAGGATGGGGACCACCAGAGGGGACCATCCCCAGCTGTCCCGTCCCCCCCGCCCAGCCCAGCTGTCCCAGCCTGTAGGGTCCCCACAGGCTTCCCCGTCGTGCCCCCTGCCCACCTGCCACCACGGTGTCACCAGTACGTTCCATGGGCAAAGGCTGTGGGGAGGGACAGAGAGGGGGACGGGGGACAACTGGGGGGGCTTGTCTTGCTGGCTCTGATGAGAAATGGCCACGCAGTTGGTGACACCAAAGAAGGAGAAGTTCCTGGGGGGGGCCTGGAGGAGGCGGCGCATCCTGTTTCCCTCGCCCATTCCCTTTGGGATGCCCAGGGCTCCCTGGTGGAGCAGTGGGGGGGGGTGGGGGGGGGGGGGAGGGTGGGGGGGGGGGGAGACAGAATGAGCTGGGGATGTCTCCGGGGGTCCCCCCGAGGCAGATCCACAGCCTGAACAGCAGTGAGGGTCAGAGGCTGCCGGCTGTCCTGGTCCCAGGGGGTTTTGGGGGGCTGCTCTTTCCCTGCCCTGGAGGAGGAGCCCCCCCACCCCGACTTGATCCCTGCTGCATCCCTCCCCAGGAACACTTTTTGGACCCCTCCCCACCACGACCCCCCCCCCCAGGAACAAGTTTCAGTCCCTGTGTTTCGATGTCCCCCCATCACATTCCTCCCCAGGGACAGGTTCCGGTCCCCTTCCCAGTATATCCACCCCAGGGACACTTTTGGGTCCCTTCCCCATCACATCCCCCCCCAGGGACAGAATTCGCCCCCCTCCCAACCGCTCTCCCCGCCCCGGGAGCGCTTCCGCTCCCTTCCCCGCGGCATCCCCGGGGCAGACGGTGCTGCCCCCCGGTCCGTGCCTCACATCCCGGTCCCCCCCGCCGCGGGAAGGGTTAAATCTGCCCGGCGGAGACAGCCTTGGCGAAGGCCCTTGGCGTTGATGTGCCCCCCCCTCCGCCGCCTCCCACGGGTCACGGCCGCCGGGGCTGACGTCGGATGGAAAAACAATTTATCTCCGGCTGGCGGGGAGGCCGGGGGGGGGGGGGGGGGGGGGGGCGGGGGCCGGGGGGGGGGGGGGGGGGCGGGGGGGGGGGGGGGGGGCGGCAGCGGGGCCCGGTGTGGAGGGGCCCCCCCGCCCCCCCGCGGTCATGGGTGGGTGGCGAGACCCCGGGGTGCCAGGGCTGACCACTAGCGGGGCTGGGGAGGGAGATAGGGGGGAACTGCCCCCCCGAGAACCAGCCCCAGAAGAGGGGGGGTCCGTGGGCGAGGACCCTGAGACCCTCGGGTGCCCCGGGGTGGCACCCAGACCCGGCCCCGCCGAGGGCTGGTCCGAGGGCAGGAGGGGTAGCCCACGCAGGACGGGGGTAGCCCGGGCCGGACAGCCGGGAAAGGTAACCCCGGACGGGGCCGGGGGGGGGTCCGTCGCTCCTTCCCGGCCCCGGGATGGGCGGCGGGGGAGCCCAAGCTGCTCCTCCGGCGCCATCTGCCGGCACCGCGGCGGCGGGGACCGGGCGGGACACGGGCACAACGACCGCGGGGACTGCGGGGCACCGGGGAACCGCGGCACCCGGACCGGGAGCACCGGGATGGCGGCAGGGGAACGGCGGCGGGGGGATGACAGTGTGGGGGGGAGCGCGGTTGGCGGGGATCGCGACGCGGGGGCAGTGGCACGGCGGCACCGGGTGAGGCATCACCGGGACCGAGCCTATAGGGACAGGAGGCACCGGAACCGAACCCACTGGGACCGGCAGAACCGGCATAGAGCCCACTGGGCCGGCACAGGCGGCACCGGGACAGGGCCCGCCGGAGCAGTCAGCACCGGGCCAGCCAGCCCTGGGACCGACAGCCCCTGGATCAGCAACACCGGCACAGGGCCCGCCGGGACAGGCGACACCGGGACGGGCGGCCTCAGGCAGTGACCACCGGGGCAGGTAGCATCGGGGCAGGCAGCCCCGGAACCCGGCTGCAGCGGGACCGGCGGCACTAGGACCGCGCACAGGGCCCAAGCGCTGGGGAGGGCGGCGGGGGCGGGGCCATGGCCGCTGGCGGGCGGGGCTACACGCTGCGGGGCGGAGCGGAGCCAATCGGGGCGGAGCGTGCCTCGTCGAGAGGCGGGGCGTTGGGAGTCGGGGGGCGTGGCCGTGCGGCGGCGGCCCCGGTGCAGGGCGGGAGGCGGCGGCGGCGGCGGCGGGGCCATGGCCTGGTCCCGGTACCAGCTGGGCCTGGCCGCCCTCATGCTGCTCACCGGCTCCATCAACACCTTGGCGGCCAAGTGAGTCCTCCCGGCGGCTGGGAGGGGACACGCACCCCCCGGGGGCTCGGGGGGGCGGGCGGCGGCCCCGGTCCCGACCCCCCGCCAAATCCTTGGGCCTGGGGCCGGGCCCGCCGGGGCCCTCCCGGGCCTTCAGGGCAGGCTGCTCCCCGCTTGCCCTTCCCCGAGGCCCCGCGCTCCCCACACGGGTCGAAGCCCGGTCTTCATGGCCCCTGTCCCCTCCTTCCGCCCTCCCCGAAGGTCCCGGGGATGGGCTCCGGGTGTCCCCCCGGCACCCCCAGCCCCGTGTGCTGGCAGAGCCCCGGGACCTGCCCTGTGCCCCCCCCGGGGGTTTGGGGGGCTGCCGTTACACTCCGGGGGGCAGCCCTGGGTTATGGGGTGCCCCCGTAGGGACTGGGGCTGCTGCTGCTGCTTGTGGGGCCCAGCTCCTGGCGATGGGGGGGCCAGGGGGTCTCCAGCCCTCTGTGGGTGCTGGGGAGAAGCTGTGCGAGTGGCCCCCCCAAAGCCAGGCTCCCGGCGCTCCAGCGCACCCCAAAATCACCCCAGGGATGCTCCCAGCCCTCGCAGTGAGGATGAGGAGCTGCCCGGGCCAGGCAGACCTGCCCGGCCGGCTCGTCCTGGTGCCACCGGCCAGACACGTGGGTGCCGGTGGGGTGTCACCGGGTGGCTGAGCTCCCTCTGGCCCCGGTGACACAGCAGAGTCTGCTCCCCGGGCGGGGGAAACTGAGGCACAGAAGCCCCGCGGGGCAGAGGAAGTGGCACCGAGCTCTCTCCTCCAGCTCACCAGACCCCCCCGTGGGTGGGTGGGTGGCCCCCAGCAAAGCTTCTTGCGACACAGGGACCCGTGCTGTCCCTTGGCCAGTCACCCGGGGCTGACTCATGCCAAAATCTTGCTGGCCTGGCTGAAAAACCCTTTGCCCGGGGGCTGGGGGTTGCCCTGCTCCTCCACCCCCCAGCTCAGCAGCTCTGCGGCCGCTCGGTGTCAGCAAAAAGCTGCCGGAGGGGGGCTGGGTGGCCGTGTCGGGGTGTCCCGGGGAGGGGGGGGGGGGGGCAAGTCACCGGCCCCCGGGGGGCGGGGGGGGGGGGGGGGGCGGGGGGGGGAAAAGGGGGGGGGGGGGGGGGGGGGGGGGGGGGGGGGGGGGTGCGGGGGGGGGGGGGGGGGGGGGGCAAGTCACCGGCCACCGAGGGGCTGGGGTCCCCTCCCCATGCGGATGGTCCCTAAAGAGGGGAGATCCTCCCCAAAACGGGCTGGAGGAACTTGTACCACCATCCAGCGTTGCCCCCTGTGCGGCTTGGGCACCCAAAAAGGGGGGGGTTGTGCCCCAAAAGCGTGTGAGCAGTGGGGGCTGCCCCCACACCCCCCCAACCTGGGATGGGGCATCTTTTATGGGCCGTGTGTCTCGTAGCCCCCAGGTCTTTTGGGGGGGGGGACACAGGGAGGAAGGAAGGAGTTGAGGTGACACCCCCCCCCCAGCACGCTGTCCTGGTGTCACCGGATCGGGGGGGCTGTGTGACACAGCGGTGTCCCTTTCCCTGCCTGTCACTCAGGGCCGGGAGCGGGGCCAGGAGCTGCCACGAGCCAGGACAACAGCCACGTCTGTGTCCCCGTCACCTCACGCAGGGGCTGGTGGGTGGCCCTGGGCTGGCTCTCGGGGTGAGCTGGGGCTCCCCCATGGTGTGTGTGTCCCCCCCCTTTACCTTCACCCCCTCCTCTCCCCCCGAGGTGGGCTGATAACTTCAGCGCGACCGGCTGCGGCGGGACGGAGGAGCACAGCTTCCAGCACCCCTTCCTGCAGGTGAGCCCCCCACCCCGGGGGAGGATGGAGCCCCCACACTCCCCCCCCCCCATAACCCCCCTTTCCCGCAGGCCGTGGGCATGTTCCTGGGTGAATTTTCCTGCCTGGGGGTGTTTTTTCTGCTGGTGTGGAGGGATCGGAGGAAGGCAGAGCCCAGCATGGCCCCCGCGCAGCCCTTCAGCCCCCTGCTCTTCCTGCCCCCCGCCCTCTGCGACATGACTGGGACCAGCATCATGTACGTGGGTAAGTGCTGGGGGTGGGGGGCGCCCCCCTCTGTCGTCTGTGTGTGTCCCCCCCCTGTCTCCTTGCACCATCCCTGGGGGGCACGGACGTGGCTGTGGGGCTGCAGGACTCCGTGGCACATTCAGTTTTGGGGGGAAACGACCCCGAAGCTGGTGAGAGACGTGAAAACGAACACTTCCCACTCCTGTAGCGAGTTGTGGCAGTGCTCAGCCACGTTGCCTGGGGGGTACCTGTGGGGGCTGTGTCTTGGCATGGCTGCTCCCAGCTCCAAGCGGGGATGGGGGACAGTGTCGCTGCCCCTTCCTCCCCTTAATAACCCATCTGCTCTTAATTACCTGCAGCCTTGAACATGACCAGCGCCTCCAGCTTCCAGATGCTGCGAGGGTCCGTCATCATCTTCACCGGGCTCCTCTCCGTGGCTTTCCTGGGCCGCAGGCTGGAGCTGAGCCAGTGGCTGGGCATCCTGGTCACCATCGTGGGGCTGGTGGTGGTGGGGCTGGCTGACCTGCGCAGCTCCCACGACCAGAAGCACAAGCTCAGCGAGGTCATCACCGGTAGGAGGGGGCCCTTGGGGGAGGTGGGATGGACCCCGGGAGGGGGGGGAATAATAACCCCCCCACAGCGCGTGTGTGGGGCTCTGCTGGGCTGCCTGTCCTGTGGGTGGGGGGACAGGGGCTCAGCCTCACCCCTTCCTGGCCCTCTGCTCCCTTTCTCTTCCATTCCCGTCCCTTCTCCTCTCCCCTTCTCCCCCTTCCCCTTCCCCTCCCCTCCTCTCCCCATCCTTCCCTTCCCCTTCCCCTCTCCCCATCCTTCCCCTTCCTCTCCCTCCCTCCTCTCCCCACAGGTGACCTGCTCATCATCATGGCCCAGGTCATCGTTGCCATCCAGATGGTGCTGGAGGAGAAGTTTGTCTACAAGCACGACGTGCACCCCCTGAGGGCCGTTGGCACTGAAGGTCTGTCGTGACATTGGCTGGGGGGGGGTTGGACAGGATGCTGAGTGTTCGGGGGGGCTGCAAACCCCACCTGGGGAGGGCTGCTTTGTGCTGGGGGGAGTGGATCACAGGGGGCAAAGGGGGTGCTGGGTGGGGGTTTGGGTCACATGGGGCAGGGAGGAGAGTCAGAGAATGGTTTGGGTGGGAAGGGACCTTCAAGCCCCCCCCCAGTGCCACCCCCTGCCCTGGGCAGGGACACCTCCCACCACACCAGGTTGCTCCAAGCCCCCTCCAACCTGCCCTTGAACCCCTCCAGGGATGGGGCAGCCACAGCTTCTCTGGGCAAAAAAGTGGGAG
>BJBW01018436.1:0-11958 GCA_004320125.1 Scolopax mira | reverse complement strand
AGATTAGATATTAGGAAATATTTCTTTCCTGAAAGGGTTGTCAGGTATTGGAATGGGCTGCCCAGGGAGGTGGTTGAGGCACCATCCCTGGAGGT
Source organism: Scolopax mira (assembly GCA_004320125.1). Lineage (NCBI taxonomy): Eukaryota > Metazoa > Chordata > Aves > Charadriiformes > Scolopacidae > Scolopax > Scolopax mira. Next base: position 11,863 of record BJBW01018436.1, on the reverse strand, counting down.
ATTCAAGAGACAAGTTGCCATGATGCTCGGGGATATGGATTACTGTTGGGTTGGTGTTATTTTAGGTGTGGTGTTTGGTTTGTGTGGGGTTTGTTTGTGAGTTTTTTTATTGTTTTTTGTTTGGTTTTTTTTTTCATTGGTTGGACTAGATGATCTTAAAAGGTCCCTTCCAACCTAGGTGATTCTGTGACTGCAGACTACTTCACATTGCCTGTATTCCAGAAGCATCCTGGGGACCTTAATCCCGTTCCTCAGCCGCACTCTGCTAGGCACTTTCCACAGACAGGCGAAAGGCAGCCTCTGCACATCGGGGCTGCTCTAAGGAAGGCCTGTCCACCTGCAACAGTACCTGCAGAGCAGCAGCTTTTGAACCACTCCATGCTCTAGGATGCCATTCCCAACATCCAAACATAGCTAACTCAGTCTCCATTTCTGAACACCAGGAACGAGACCAACCTAGATGAACACCAATGGTCACAGCCACCCAACCTGTTGCCACTGGAGCTATAAAGGTAAAGCTACACATGGGGCAGCCCCTGCTTTGCATTTTGGTCCAGATGTACACAGAGAAAGGAGTGAGGGCAGAGCGGAGACAGTGGGAAGCTTGGAGAGAAGGAGGGTGTCTGTTACTTGAAATCACTCTAAAGCACATTACAAATCTGTTAAATCATTGCGGGTTACCCTCTATTTCAGAGTAAATTAGTAACTTTTCAGAAGGAGTGAAGAAACTACCACTCCACTTTTAAATAATGAAAATGCTAAAAAACCTACACTTAACAGCTCTAAAACTGCAGCAAGTCACCCACCAACACCCACTCCTCTTGTCAGCAGGCTTTTTTCAGCTTTGCCTATTATTTGTGTTAAGCCAAAGGTGTTTAATATTTGCTGCGCTCATCTGCTCAACTTTAAGGAGCCCCAAATATTACAATATGTACCTGGGCCACTGACCTCTTTCCTCATAGCATTCTGATCTAAATAAGTAATAAACACAGAGCTTCCAAAATCATTTGGATTCACTGGCTCCAAGTGCATAGCTGTAAAAAATCTGCTTTAAGATTAACATCCAATTTTATTCATGCCTGAGGCTTCACCACAGCATCTATTTTTGTAAGATTAACAGCAAGATCCCAGTTCTCCAGAAATGTAAAGAGTAACAGCCAATTGTAAAAGGAAGATGATGTTTCCTAACCTGCCCTGCTCCCATCCAGGAACATACATTTTCCTAGCCCTTTCTGTGGTGGGTGTAATTTCTATTTGCATTTTTGCACCCACAACATGCAGAATGAGTATTAGTCCTTCTGCCTCCCATTAGCTGAAATGCATTTCTGATGAAACTGTGGGTGCCAAAAAATACTAACACAAATCTCACATGTGCAAAGTGTCCCCTGAAAGACAGCTTTTACTCTGGAGGAGTTCAGAAGCAGCCATCTTCTTGTACTTTGCACAACAGCATTAGGAATCATCTAACTTGAAAATACAAGTATAGAAAAAGAGCACTTGATATTTCAGCTATTCATTTGACATGAATACTCGTGAAAACACCTCTTTTCAAATATGGCAATTGGAGGACAAATTGAGGGTCATTTTTAACCTAAACAGCAGAAGAGAAGTTGCTGTAAAAAGTATCTGTCAATTAGAGTTATCGCATTGCTGTCAACTTGCACCCCTTCTGTAGTTCCAGCTTTGCTCCGTTCTACACAAAGCCGTACAAATCAATTGTCTTTTGCAAACATGCACTAACCACTGGAAAGTGAAATTAATAAAGTGCAAGAAAAGCTGATTCATAAAGCTGACACTCCTGTCCCCAACAACTCCGGGTTTCTCCCCTCCAGCTAGCTGTTTGAGATAGGCAGGCAAAGCAGTAAAAGATTATCAAATTGCAACTGTCATTCCTGACAAAATGCATCTCAATGCTGGAAGGAATTTTTAGGTTTTAAGCTAAAACACCACCCCAAAGGGTTCCTCAGAGCCTGTCAATATCTGTACCTTGGATGGAAAGCTACCACTGAGCGCAGTGTGTCCAACATATAGAACCTGCCACGAAATGAAGTTCTTCATAAGAAAGCTCATCTCAGTCTTGGTTGGTAACAATAACAAGGAGACAAGATGAGACCATCAGTCTCAATTGTGAAGACAATGTTTTCCTCCCATATTATTCTGTCTGTCATGTTCCCTTCAGGTTCCAAAGGAATCCCTGTCTCATACATCATTATTTCCCACAAAGCTTGAAAGCCTTCAGGGGGGGTTTCTTCCTGCCCACTGTACCAGCCTTGATGTCTGAGTACCTTCAGAACAGTGACAGAGGCCTCTGCCAGCAATAAAGGGGAACATCTGCATACCAATTAAACTGCTGAGTGCTGAAGAGTTAAAAAAAAAAGGGGGGGGGAGAAATCCTTGAAAGTAAATCTGAGCCAAGTTCTAATTAATGCCCTAGGCCCCGATTCACCACAGCACTTAGGCATGTAGTTAACTTTAAGCATGTATTTAGTTCCATTGAAGTCAAAAGACAGCAACGAAGAGGCAAACTACATTAGCACAATTTAATACTCTTTGGGCTAATTAATCAGCCATAAAAATTAACTATGAGAACTGTATTCCTTATTTCCCTTCCTCTGACATTTCCAGATAAAAATACTTGGATGTGGCTGGAATAAGCAAAAAGCACCACCTCGTTTGGCTGTTACGGGCTGCTGAGTCCTACAGTTGTGAAGGCCGGTTCCTAAGAGATGCTGAAGGTACTGAACTCTCTGCACATCACAGCCTAATGTCTGTATCCTCTGTGTGGTGGCAGCACACAGGCACCAAAGGCACAGCCCCGTCCCGAGGAGCAGTAACCTAAGAAATGAAAAGAATTGGCAACAGATGAGCAAAGCCATCAGGCAACGGATGGCGCATCAGAGAACTATTTCTCAGCAAAGAGGCTTTTGTTCACTGCAGTGCATCAGTGTTAGTTGTGGCCGGAGGTGGCAAGGGAAGGGCAGCAAACAGGGCTGGGTAAACAAGGGAGGCTGAGGGCTGATGAGAGTTTGGAGACAGAACTGGTGAGGTTCCCAAGAGAGGCACTGTCAGAGCTGGGGGAAGAGGAGCAGAGCTGATGTCTAAAGGGCAGACAGGCTGGAGTCTGCTCCAGCCCCAAATGTGCACAAGGGCTAAACTCTCCTCCATTTCGGTGGAGCAGGACTCAGCCTTGTAAAAAAGCAGGCCAGAGCACAATCTCCAAATAGCTGAATAGTCCCAGATACATCTAAACCTCCTCTCCCCTTGCTAAGCACAGCATGGTGAATGGCTGCCAAATCTGCACCAGCAATGTGCAGGCTAGATTTGGCCTGAAGACGGTCTCCCAGGGCCCAGTACAACTTTTTGAACTGCTGACATCACAAAGGCATTTGTACAACTAACCATTCTGTAAATCAGGATGCAAGGAGAAAAGCTTGCTGATAAGGGTCATCTCAATAGTACTTCTGCAAAAATGAACCCACAAAATGTTTACCGAAGTATCATTGTGTACACGGACCTATAAAAGCTAGGAAATGGAAAGCAGGGGACATTAACTCCTGGCTGACAATACTGCTTTATCTCATCCATTATGAAAACAGAAAAGAACAAAACCAATCCCCCAAAAATTAGAACACCATGAATGTAAAAGAAAGTACCAGCACAGCTTTTCAGATTAACTTTAAATTTCCTTGCTTTCGCTGGTTTAAGAGCTCTATTGTTACTCACTTGGTTTTTTTTTAATTGCAGATACTAAAAATTCTTTTATCTTTCAAAGTCCTTAAAGTCTGTTATATAAATACGTAATTAAAGCCTCTTTCAACTGGGTATAATTTACTCTATAGTTTACAACAGCTGCACTAGAGCTATTAGAGTTTATCACTTAAAAGCGTAATTAGGGGTTTCTTAATTAGTGGATCCTTCAGTCACTAGACTGTGACTGTAAAAGATGCTTGGCAGCTATCGCATGTCACAAATCTGTGTGAAATGCTCGCATGGAAACAGAGTGTGTACAAGTCCAAAAAGACATTTGTTGTCCCTGCAGGTCAGCCCATCTGACCACGCCAACCTCCACACTCTCCTCCCCGGTGCACGGCTGGTCCACACACAGCCCTGCCCTCCTGGACGGGGTGTGGGGAACCACCAGGGCATCCCCAGCTGAGCTGACCTGCTCCAACAGTCCACTCTGATGTGACCATTCTCATGGCCAAACACAACCAGAGGAGAGGACGGGGACTGTGGCCACTGACTCTGCAGGCTGGCTCTCTTTCTCCAGCCAACGCAGCTCCTGGCTGCAGTGTCTGTCTCCCTCAGGAGCTTCACACCGTGCTGGGATCAGGGGCAGTTCCTCTGGGGTACTGAAAGCACTCGCATCACCAGGAGGAGAAAGACAGGATCCAATTACAGCCTCTCATTTATAGCCATGACACGGATTTCTCACCACCAAATTAGCAGTCAGGCACTGAGATTTTAAGTGCAATTTTTTCCCAGGGAAGAGACAGTAACTCCTTCATCCTTCCCCGCCATGGTGCAGGGGAGAAGGTGGTGGAGCCATAGCTGGTCTTTACAGGAATCTCCCACTGGAACAAGCCTCATACCAGCTCGGTGCCCACAGGACCAGTGAGCAAAGAGCTTGTCCAGACCATGCCCTGGAGAACTGGTGGGGTTTTTTAAGTTTCCACCTGCTTGTAACACAGCAGACACAGCAGCTGTATTACAGAGGGGCAGATTTGGGGCCCGCCAGCATTTGGGAGCACTGCTTTGTACAATGCAGTGACAAAATCACGAGGTTTTATTGACTGCAGGATAATATAAATCAGCTATTGAAAACCTGTATCATTAGCACTATTGCTTTCCAGTGGAAGATAGCCGCAGTAATGGATTGGCCTCTCCATCTCATCCTCCCACTGGAAAACAACATATACAAGATCGATCAATAACCTGATCTAAGTTACTTGTAGACATGTCAGGTGCAAATACCTCCCTTTCTCAAAGGTTTTAAAGACCAGATATTTTTGCAAAATTTAGGCCAGGCAACAAATTGCTTTGGATAAATTGTCGTTATGGCAGAGAACAGCATAACCAGATCCACCCACATTGTTACAACAAAGTTTTAAATAGAAAGGCAATAACTTTATTACATGCATGTATTACTTTGCGGGGTCAATAGGTCAAGATGTTCCTTTGCAACAAGATAAATTTCCATTTGAAAAGCATTTTCTGTAATATTCATATTGCTGGGGAGCCTCTGTTTGACAGGAAATAAGTAGATTATTTCATCATGGGCTTTGCCACTAATTTCTACAGCCAGAATACCTCTACAGCTAAAATACCTTCAAAATCAATACCAAAATCCACTGTCATTACTAGGGCTGGGATTTCATCCTATTGTGTCACAACATATTACGCGCTTAATTAATTGTTGCCAAATCTAAAGTAAATGGAAACCCTACAGGTTACAGCCTTGTTTCCCCACGGATCAGTGGAGAGACTACAGAGTTGGAAAAGAGCTTTAAGATCACTGAGTCCAATCGTTTACCTGGCACTGCCAAGTCCACCACTAAACCATGTCTCTCAGCACCTGTTACAATGCTTGACAACCCTTTTGGTGAAGAAATTTTTCCTGCTATCCCATCTAAAGGCTATTTCCTCTCGTCCTACTGCTTGTTACTTGGGAGAAGAGACTGTCACAGTTATTATATTACAGCCTCCAAGGATGTCCACGGACACACAAGAAGCAGCTGGTACACAGAGTCCTGGGTGTACACAGAGTCCCAGCACAGCACTGACATCAAGGCAGTCTTTTCAGGGGAGAACAGACAAACACTAGCCAGGGCTTTCTGAAAGGTGAGCTGCCACCTTCCGAAAACCCTTGTGGCAAGCTGCCTATGGACTCAGCTGAGAACTTCACAGGGATATCATGTTTCTTTGAGCTGACCTCCCTAGAAAACTTTGCACTCCAAATTCCTGGAAATCCCTGCACCCTCAATCAAACACGCTCTTAAATAGCCCCTTGTACAACACTTATGTTGTGTGGCCTGCATGACACTAATGCCTAATTTCTTTGGCAAGTTCAGTGGCATCTAAAGTGATGCCATGGAAATGATTACATCTGATTTCATTTTGCATTGACTTCTGTGATGGCCTTTCAGAAGAGGAAGAAGTCACAGTAATGTAGTGTCTGGGCTCAGGTAGCCACAATCATAAAGCAGAGGTGAAGGTTGAATGCAGAGGAGAAAATAACATCGTGCAAATATATTTTCCATTACTTCTACTCAATTTGCCTGCTGGCCCCAAGCAAGTACCCTGAACTTCAGGGCAGACACACTGCACCCCACCATGTTAAATGCTGGGAGAGCAGAGCAACGAGCAGCTCGGCGAGGCCAAGGACCTGCCAAATCACAGGGCCTGCAGAAGCCTGGTGAGTGTGGTACCACCACGGCTCCCAGCAGGACACCTTACCATCTCAGCTCCCTCAGCACCAGGGCACCTCAGTGAGGAATCAAAGCACCTGCACTCAACCCACCACTGTCCCAGCTCTGCAGGCTGGTGGCTGACCCAGTCCAGCCCCAGAGCTGCTGCTCAAGTCTTGGGTTCAGAGGAAAGATCCCTCTGGTGATCAAGAGGTCCCTTTTTATGGGTGCAGGATCATGGATTATCATTTTGTGTAGTCTTCTGCTGTTTTCCCCTTGCCCCCACTTTTTTTAATAAACAGCTCAGCTTCTTCTTTCAAAACTTCTCTATTTCACTAACTTGTTCCAACCTCCATCACAGCTCTTTCCTTGTCAGCAACTGTACCACTGCGCTATACCTCTGCCCACGCACAAATGCACTGGTTGAAGGTATGAACTGGAATCTCTCCGTTAAAGGAACAAGCAGGCATCCCAGAGACTGACACAGCTACTATTTGCATGTAAAAGAGGAAAAAAAGGTGCATGACTGAGCCCAAATTAGCATGAGCAAAGCCTCCCACCGCATTTGCAAACTACAGCTTGCACAGTGGTGCTAATAGAGGCGCACACTTTCCTCACAAAGAAAGATTTCTACCTCAGCTGTAAGGAAACTTGGCTAACAGTGGTTCACAGAATTTAGTATCACATGACCTGTTAAATCACTGTTTTTCTAATATTTACAGAGTGCTAGTAAAAGAGAAACACAGTGGGTGCAGGGTGAGCTGGATATACCCAGGTTTAATTTGGTCTCCACTTTCAGCTTGGTTCCTGAAGCTGGCGACCTCAGTGACAGCCGTATTTTCTGAAGCCTCCGTTACTTCCATACCCCTATATTTTTGAATGTTTAGGAATATTCACAATGCTCAGTGCATCTAAAAATGAAACCAAAATAAGCAGGGCAAATGCAGATCTAACACTCCATGTCTCATTTCCATCTTTTGAGAAATGAGGACTGTTAACCTCTTTTTCACCAGCAACTGTGGTTGCTACATGGAGATGCTGTGGGGATACATTTATGTGTGCCAAGACTGGCTGAAGACACACACTTGATAAACTGTAAGATTTACGGATTTTAACACAATCTTCTTCTCTTTCTCTGGCTATGTGCATGCATACCTAAGCACCCATGTTTGTGCACATACCTACGGAGTCATAAAAAGAGGATTAGATGTCTCAGTAAACTATTTAAGCAATGTAATTTTATTAAGAACTGTCCTCCAAACCAAACTGCACTTTAAGGTCCTGTTGCAGAGAAGTTATAGACTCTTTTTACTTTATCATCATTCTTTTATGGAAGCTGTTGGAACAATTCAGTGCCTCTGCTATTTCTGCAGTAGGTTTAGCTCATCTGAGAAACTAGAAAGAGCAGTAAATGCAGACGTTAATGGTAATAAAATCAAAGCTAAGCCCTACATGAAGTGAAACAAATTCCAAAATGAAAAATTCGATTACACAGTACCTGTCTCCTGTCTTGACTTCCTCATTATACGTAAAAATTAACCCTGTCATTAAGTACTTTGATCAGGCTGTGCATAAACAGCTTATAATGGCATGAAATTCTACCACAGCAAGCAGGCAAATGAACAAGGGGAGAAATACTGACATTTGGGGCTGCTGTCAGACATCAAGTGCTCCTACTCCCTCAGGGACAAACTGCTAGAGTAAATGGGGTTACTCCAAGGATTAATTGCTCCCTCCTGGTTTGCACTACTTCCAGAAAGTTTCAGTAATAATATCTAAGAGGCTATCATTTGGAGATCAGTAGCATCTTTTTAAGTTCTTGGAGAGATTTATAAGTCAGGCTGTTGTAACAGTCAGGTTCTTGGGCTAAAACTCGGTACAGAAATTCTCAGCCCATGATTGAGCTGAAGCAGCATGTGTGGCCAAATCTCTCCATGTTTGCATTGCTCAGATATGAGGAATGGCACCATTTCACATCCTCCAGCTCCAAATATTTGTCACTTAAATTTTTGAGTGTTTTCAGGCACTGATACGTATCATAAGCAATATTTGTGGGCAATTGAAGTGTGTGGGGCTTTCTGATTTGTTTGTTTGTTTGTTAGGATTTTAGAGCAGAAGCTGCTTTCTTCTGGGATGCATTTAGGTCAATATAACTTTACTTACTTGCGTATATAGACTACGACACAGTCAGAAGTGGTCAGGCCAAGAGGGTCCCTTCCCAGCTCCAACCCTGGCTTGCCATGAGTCCCTTACCATCTCTAAGCCCTGTTTTCAAGCTGCTATGATCCCTGTTAGCTCTTCCCACCTCTTTTTTTGAAGAGACCCTCAGTGTGGAGACGGATCGCATGTGGCCAGGTACAACATCCACCCCTGAGCACTGCTTGGGGGCTCTCAGTTTTGTTTAGAAAGTACAGCTCAGATGCTTGCTCCTCTCTGCTCTCCAAGCTTAGCAATGATGGGGTTTCTGGTGATTTGCCAATCACAGCAGGTACAAAGATAAGGGACAGATCCTGACCCCAGAGAGGAAAAGTTAGAGTTTCCCACTATTTTCAAGACAGCCAAGATTTTACCTTTAAAATCCTAATAAGAGCTTGGAAAAACACTAAGTAATCCCACAGATCATGCACTAAGCAACCTCACAATCCTGTATGCATTGCTAAACGTAATGCATAACAGACATTTTATCATTCCTAGAAGCACTAAAGTCCAATATTTCCTCTGCTTCTCACAATCCATTCTTTTATCCCATTGCTACAAACAGATCTGGGACATTATAGCATGACATTTTTCAAAATGGCTATCACCACAATTTAGACAAACTCAGTCCTAGACCAAAACACCTCGAACAAAATATCACAGGCATCATGGAGCTTCCCAGTATGCTGTTCTCACTCCATAAAACTGCAGGACTGTTATACTCATGCCCCACACACCAGTTGTGTGGACACAAAAATGCTCTTTACCAGACCTGCAAACACTCAGACACTCCTTCCTGTACAGCTATGCAAAGAAGGCAACCATGCCACACCAATATGGGTATATACCAGGTAAAAACCACTATAGATTTGTACAGACTTGGAGGCTTTGACCTCTGCTACAGTTGGCATGTTGATATAAAGGTCTGTAAAGGTGAGAAGATGAGCAGTCAGTCACCAGCCGGGCAGAGATCAGAGGGCTTATAGGAGAGGGTGGCCAGGAGGAAAAGTTCTCAGGGAATGCAGTTTGCAGGGGATGGAGCTAGAGCTGGAGGCAGCATTTTTACATCTGGCTCTAAGAGCCAGACTGAGCTCTTTCAGCACAGGTGTAGTTGTAGTAATAAAGCAAATTAGACATTTCTTCTGAATTTGCAGCTCCTGTTCCACTTCATTTACTTAAGTATTGGTGAGTATTTTGCTGACAGTAAGGGTGTACCTGAAATTTCTAGAAAACCTAGAAGTGCCTAACAATGCAGGCTGCAAATGCGCATTACATACACTAAATACTGTATCATTACCATTTGACACTTTTACAATATGTCAGCTTCCTTTCTAAAAATAATTCACCATTAATAGCAATTTTATATAACTAGCAGCATGCCAGGGATTTCTCGTGCATCCCTTCCCTGAAGAATCCCCAGATTCAGCAAGGCAATCAAATCTCATCTGCAAAGACTTGTAGTGATTACTTTCATTCACATCTTCAGTAGTCTGGAGTTTGTTCTTGCTCCTACTGAATTTAGTGACCAAATCTAACTTTCCTGGTGAACTGCAGTGTGCAGAGCAAATTAAGGGCTCCAGTCCTGACTGAGAAAGACATTTTTAAACATGTTTTACCTGTAAGTGTATGTGTTGCTTCAGTAAGCAATAGCATCACCCAAATGTACACTCAAGCAGGTTGTTGAACACCTCTCTGAACAGGTGGTACCATAACTCAGGAAAATCTGGCACAGCTTTGGAGCTGCTCTAGAATAACTCGGGCACTGACATGTATCAGTCCCAAAAAGCGTAAACAAAGAGCAGAAGCAGCTACACTTGGCAGTGCTTTTCAAAACACACTTCATGGCTGTTGAGAGGCAAAGTCTAAGCCTTGTTTTAGGTTTAAAACTGCACTTGGGAAGGCAGGCAGCTGCTCAGAGACTCAGATGAGTCATAGAGGGTATGTGACGAAGATAAACAAAGTTTTATTAGAGGTTTGTTGTTACTAAATCTCGTTTCCTGTTGTTTAACTGGATTTAAAGCACCAGTTACAAATCCCAGCCAAGGAGAACAGCGGGTATAGGCCAGGTAGGAACACCTGGCTGCAGAGCAGGGAACTAGATACAGTATGGCCCCCCCTCCCTTGCAGGAGGTGATGCTGGGGGCCAGAGTCTCACAGATATGACCGGGACACTCATCACCTGTAGCTGCCATTGAAGCTCATGGGAATTGCTGGTACTCAGCACCACCGAGGCTTTGTCTCTAGGAGAGGAATTTATGATTTATCATGAGCTCACTGATTACAGCAGGAGTCTGCTACAAAGAAACACCCTTTGAAGGAACTTGAGTTTTCAGTTCTCCCCTTGGACTACACGTACACATCTGAGAAGTTGGTATTTTGGTAGACCCCCAGCGTTCCCATTGGGAAAACCTCTCCAGGCAGCTGCAGATTAAACTCAGGTAACACATTGGGAGAACATCCCTTTGATAGGGCCAAACCTTCAGCAGGCTGGGCCTTGTGGCTAGAATAATATAGGCTTATAGATAAGCATGCTAAGTGTGACAAACGTCGGGAAAGCAGTACACAGAGCGTTTCCAGACCTGAGTCAGAGCACAAAGGCATGGAGCTCCTTAGTACAAGCTCTAACTCCCTTTCAAATCTGCAGGCCTCAGAGGTGCTGTCAGGTAAAGAGCATGAGTCACGGGTATCTACAACATCCCTTCTCAGCAGTCTTTATCCTATCACTCTTACATTGCTCCTCTGCTAAACATCTAGAAAGTCACGGAGCAGTATTTCTTCCCTATTTTATCTGCGTGTGCTCTCCAGAGATTGAACAGTAAAAAAAGCAGAAAGGAAACTATTACTACTTTCAGAGGCCTGTCCTTGTTACAGAAGACCCCACTTCTTCATGAAATGCACAATGGTGCACCTGCTACAATTGCCTCTATTCACAGCCATCTCTTCTGAGGTCGCTACTCAAAGATGCAGGAATCCTTTGGAAATGGGACCTACTTGCTTTCATTTTTCCTGTAGTCTGCATTCGGACTTCTAACTTCTGATTGCTGGCTAGGATAATGACATGCCACAACTTTCTTAACAAAATAAGACAATCTTGCCTTTTGTAAGTCTCTCCTTATTTTCTTTTGCTCCAAAAATACTTCATTGCTAGTAGCACGGGGCACATCTTCAGCGATGAACAGAGCTTTGTTGAATTTCTTGGATCGGCATACTTACACCACCCAAAGATCCTTCATACCATCTGAGCCACTACTTTGCATATT
>BJBW01018435.1:1314-15589 GCA_004320125.1 Scolopax mira | reverse complement strand
AATAAATACTTAATACTTATTAAATAGTAGTCTTTTATTGGTTGATATGTCATTATCCAAGGCTACATCTATTTTGGTGGGAAACAGAAAAATCTAATTACTTTTCTACAAACTTAAATACAAATTAGAAGATCCTATGTGTCCATCAATAAATGAAGCAAAGTAAAGGAAGGCATGAAATAAAGAAGCCAAAATGTACATTGGTGTTTTTCTCTTTCTGCCTTATAGAGAGGCAGGGGAAGAGAAGCTCCACCAGAAGCAGAGACCAATCTCTTTTTTTCACTACTCACTCATCTCATTCCAATACCCAGGTTTTAACCTGGTTATGATCTAATTCTATACTCTTGGTAGGCTTGGATTCAATTGAGTTAAAGATTTTTAAACTCACTGCCAGTCAACCTTATCATGAACTTTCATTATGTGCATGTAATTAATTGGGTCCAATGAACAATATCAGCACTGAGTTATAGACTTTTTTTCCTCCCACCATATAATTAGGATATAATTACCCACAGGATATCAGAATGATGCAAAACCTTTCCTCTAAATGTGCCCTCATTAGGAAACAAGTCTCAATGTACATTTATTCAATCAGTATGAATTAATTAAAACGTTACCGAAATAAAAGAGAGTAACATTAAAGTGTATCTGACATCTATTAAAAGACTATCACTTGAGATCTGCACACACAGTTTATAACAAAACTCATTTAACTTGAACAAAAAACTTCACCCTACAACAATCCCTATCTACAGTAAACAGAAAAGTAAAAAGGAATAGTTTTAAAGTTGACAGACTGCATTTGACTAAAACAGTCAAAAGTATTGCAGTAAGATATGAAAAATGTTTCTATGGCATTGAAACTAGGCAGTTATGTAATTCTTTCATGACATGGACAGGAAAAAAAACATGAACGTCCTTACTTCCCTCCTTACTTGAAAAGGGATTTGAGCAACGTGGTCTGGTGGGAGATGTCCCTGCCCGTGGCAGAGGGGCTGGAAACTGGATGATATATAAGGTCCCTTCCAACCTGAACTATTCTATGAGTTAGCCAGTTCTCTTGAAGGAAAAAACTTACGAGAAGTTATCTGAGATCAACTCTGACAGTTTTCTGGAAGAAGTCTGGAATTCCAAAATTACAGATGGAAGGGAGGGCCAAAACTTTTGGGATATCAAAGATACAAGATTTACAACTTGCTATTTTCCCTAATTCCTATAACTTATTCTATAGGAGAAGAAGATATGTTCTTTTCTGGTGCCTCAGAGTACTCAAGGATAAACCTGATACAGGTGGTTACCTTCCACATATATGTAGCATTGCAAGAATATTATTGCTCAGGTGACCATTGAAGCTAAATGTGTGTCCTAGGTGAAAGAACCTTCCACTGTATGGTATTATCTGACATATCTGAACATATAACTTCTATCAACAGACACACTTGCAATTGTATCTTTAGACATTTTTGACATGGATATATTCACTGGTTCTGCCACCATCTGTGAGAGTGTTGGTTTCACAAACACTGAAATGGGATAAACTAATGAAAAATATTTCTAACATAAATAATATGTACACTGTAAGCAATCATTTCTAGGAGGAATTCCTATTTGCTAGGTCACTGATGTATTATTTGTAATGTAAGTATACTCAGGATTTTAATGCGGTTTTGGAAGAACTAATTGATGAACAAATATACTACAAAATTATAAAGTTCACATTAAATCACAGTAAAATATATTTCCCATGCCTAACAACATACATTGTGCTGAAATACATATTTTGTATTACATTATTAGTGTGTAATACTGAAACATGATTCTGATACAGGAAAACATATTTACTTCTGCTTATGCCTTCAAAATTTGCAGATAAAACAAGGCTATTCAAGGGTGATTCGACTCAAGTGGTATTATATATCCTCTAAACAACTTAACTAAACTCCAATTGTGGAATGAAAATCTTAATTCCTCTATCCCTCTTCCTCTTCTGAAAAGAAAATGGAGTTACATAAATGTAACTGAAGATGAAATTTCATGCAGAGGCTTTATTCAGTTTATAAGAATGGCAAGCAATAAATAACACTAAAACAAAAACAGTCCAATAACAAAGACATAATTTCTACATGTTACCTTTTTAAGTATAACCTAAAAACCTGAAAATTAAATAATGCAATGATCCAACAAACTTAAAACAATATTTTACATATAGTATTCAGAACTTGTCCAAGTAATATCAAAATACTATGAGAGACAAACTACAAAACTACTCTTATGTCTTTTCAATAATATTAAGAAATGTCATAAATATTAAAGCCAACTTTCCATTGCATTACCTTTCATTGGCAACAATGGAATAGTCCCAGTTTAATCGAGGGCCACAGTCTGGCATCCATCTCTTAGCAGATTTATAAACAAACGGCCGAAACAGTTAATCAGAAAATAAGCAATTTACAATAGGCATTAATATTGTTCTTAATGATCAGAAACAGGTTTTAGATTAGAAGGTTTATCTTCTTGGGTTTCCTATCTGCAATAAATAGTTCTTTCTTAAGTTCAAATATTTCTTACCTTATTATGAAATATATTTAAATCAAGAATACCACGTGTCTGTTCTAGTATGAATATGATGATGCAATGACTTTCATCAGCATAAAACATCCAATTTAATATAGGAATACATAAGTTAATTCCAAAGTTCTTTTTCATGATAAACCGGTCAGCTCTTTTCTACATAACCTACACAGAGCGTGCATTTTTATTTTCATTGAATTGAGTTATTGTTTTTTGCGGACAGAGAAATTTACTGTCCATGACTGCAGAATAAAATATACCATAATGTTGATGCATAGCTCACTGCAAGACCAGTGTCATCATTCTAGGTAACCTCTGGCTTAGATCAGAGACCTCAGCATTGCAGATATACAATATGCATCCCAAGCAAAAACTGTCCATAAGAATAACTTCATTATTCTGGGAAGCTGGATCTATAAAAGATGTAAAATGTAGAAGTGTTCTGCCTATACAGTTTCTGGTAAGTACAGCCTGAGTAAAGTGATAAAACCTGAGTCAGCTTCAGCTATAATATGCCCTACAGAAAGTTCATCCTCACATGAAAGAAAATGCAATATGCAAAGGATAAAGCACCCTTGTGCCTATAAACTCATCAGCCAGGATTACCCATCGTGTTGAAGGGTCACTGTGAATTTAACACATACTCTGGCAGTCAGCCTCAGCATCACTGCAGTTGTTACCTATGACAAAGGATTAACATCCAAATTAAACGTATGACAACTCACCAATACTACTGGGCAGATTGATGTGGGTGGTAAAATATGGTCCTTCAAAGGTCCACAGTCACATTCGGGTTTTAGATGTGAAGCACATTTGTTATGCAACTACAAGGAGACAGAAAATGAAGATTGAACTTAGACATTTTAATCCTAAAGTCTAAGAAACTGGGCACGCTGGAACGAGGTGAATTTAATAATCTAATTATTGCTAGAGTACTACAAGGAAAATGAAACACACCATGGTGGAAAACCTCTGAATTTATATTGAAGCAAAGAAGAGTGGATCAAAATATTTTCCAGTTTGGAGGATGCATGTGTGGTCCAGCACACAAAATAAGAACATTGACATCAGCGAGGTGTTATACTTGTGATCAAAACCTTCATTTCAGAAGACAGCTTCTTGCAGAGTTAGGAACTTCTGCTTTACTACTAGTGGGTGACCCAGGGGAGTTTAGGGCAGCCTTTCGCATTATGGGTATAACTCTACTTCCTACCTGAAGCTAATACAGTCACCACCAATTCAATTGTGATGCTGCAATATCTATGAAAATATATATGAAATATAAGATAATAATATTGGAATATCTAAGAGCTTTAAGCTATATTGGGAAAAATTTGGTCTTGGCTCTATCAATGTTCAGGCTTCCACTGACTGCTGAGGAACCTGCATTCCCCTCCTTTTTCTAATTTATTCTTAGCATTTATCCAGTCTTCCTGAAAGCAATGAGAAGAGTTCTGCCCTGAAAACCTGGAAAGAATATCCTCAGGTCTGATGACTGAAAGACCATTGGCTCACTTCCCTCCCACTTATAAAGGTGGAAGGGAAAAAATGTGTATATAACATCAACATAAAATGCCAACAAATAACGACACATTTATTGAAATATTTTGCATTAGCAATCATGAGTTTGTGTTGATATTTTAGGATTCAACTCAATTTAAATGTCTCTAAATAGAATATTTCAACAGATACATTCAGCCACACAGTACATAGAACAGTTGTGTGCCCCAATTATGCAAAGCATTCACATTTAATTGGTATATTTAATAATAGTATTAGAGACAGCCACAATAAAATACAACTTCATATTGTGAAATTTGGTGAAACTTTATTATTTTGGACTCTATGATCTTAAAGGTCTTTTCCAACCCAAATGATTCTATGATTCTATTTCTGCATTGATTCAATAAACTGTGCATTAAGATCCTTATGTAAACATGTGTTTCCCATAGAGATTAATATTTTATTTTTTGAGAAGATATGCATACTTGCATTAAAGAAAAATAATCAGGATAATAAATACCAGAAATTTTGATGTAAAATCTTATTTAACAGTGATTTAACTACTACAATAAGTAGCAGACAGGATTAGTTCAACAGGTTCAAGAGCTGTTATAAAACCTGTAGTTCCATGTCTGCATCTCTAAATCACATATTTTCCAAGGACTGATTAATTTTCCTGTAGATAATTTAACTATGTCAGTATGAATTCTATTAAAATCACAATAAAACTGTACCAGTTGCTCATGTATATAAGCTTTACCAATAATGGTCTTCATAAAGTTATCTGGTACAGTTAATGTTGACATAACATTTCTGAATTTTGAACAGAATGACACCTAATATTAGCCTTGTCCATATTCATTTATACTGCAAAGTTACCTTTTCAGGCAGTTACTTAGCAACAGAAAATAAAAGTCTAACGAGTTTCGATTGTGAGGGTATTTTGGTAGCCCTGTAATCTAAATCATTTGTCATGCTAATTCTCTGCCTCAGTGGTAAGGCTACTTGTACCATAATTAATGCACACCAGGCCACATTACATCAAATAAAAGTATCTTCGCACATTCAGTGGTAATTAGCAGCTTTGCTACTCAGTGGCATGCAAACTTATCTATGAAAAAAATAGCTTAATCTTCTTATTAGTCTCTGCTGATCTTTGACAACAGAATTGGCACGTAGCAGACAACAGAAATGGCAGAAGATATGGAGCTGTAATGAAAATAACACTTTGACACAATGAAATGAAATAATATGCATCTCTTATCAAAAAATCTTTTAGCAGATTTTAAATACATTTCCCCAAATTTCCTTTACCCTAAACCTAGCTCCTTCAGAATATTACCTCCCTCACCACCAGATGCCTGCAAAGTAGGAAAAACCATATTTGCTAGGGAGGAAAGGAAGGGAAAAAAATCCACATTTACAAAACTGTGGTGGAGAACTTACAGAGTATATGGAAAAGGGAATCATGGGCTGGGCTAAGAACTCAGTATAACAAGCCTCCTTAGTGGAAAAAACCTCTAAATTTTGGGATTTGATTCAGTTATTTGACATTAGAAGTGACCCTATTAAGCTGTAAGAAGGAGAGATATTTAGAATGCATGAAAGAGACTCAGAATTAGTTGCGTAATAACTAGCATCCTCTTACATTACAAAAATATGTCAGCAACAAGCCCTAAATGTGGTGTTGTACAAGGAGCTGAAAATGTGTGAAGGATGTGATGATAATTATATTACTTCAGTATATCCATTCAAAAAATCATGCATCTGTTCAAATTTTAAAACACTTTTTTTTCAGTAATAAAATTATTACTATTAACAAAGAAAGTTATTGCAATAGAATATACAGAACACACAGAAATGCAAGAATCATGAATAGGGGATTGAAAAACAAATAATTTGTAGGATATTTAAAGCTTTAAAAATATTATTTTTTCACTTATGTCTATGTTACACCTGAAGCCATAAAATTTTAATAAAAATATTAATAAAGTTTTTTTGAAAATACATTCATTTTACAGAAAATGAAAATCTTTAAATTACTGCTGAAAATACAATTAAAAAATTGTAAAACTCAGTACCAACATTTTCAATTTGGGCTGTCAAAAAATATACATGAATTGTTAATTAGAATTTTGATAGATATTTAAGCATTCAAGTATGCACACAAAGCACCTAAGATATTTTCAAAAGAATTTAGCCACTTCCTTCACCATGATTTAAATGATAAATCATCCCTTGGTATTTCCTCAGTGAATGTCAGTTCTTATGAAAGTCCTCTAAATCTTGATGTGTATCTTTGAGAAGTAAAATGTCTTTTCAAATCTGGTCCACATTCACATGAAATAACGGGAAAAGAATTTTCCCAATGAGCTACAGAATTTGGAAATTCCTGCAACTTTAAGGAGCCTTTTATAATTTGTATTTCTTGAATGATATACAAATATTATACAGATGTGAACGCTTCTGTATCTGGAGGGGAATCCTCTTATTTATCTATCTAAACACAGATAGCCATTGCCTACGCTTAATTATCTGCATGCAAAAATTTTGGATTGGGTGTTTTACGCTCTACATAAATTATCCAAATTTTGACAGCAATCTGGACTACATATTTGCTTTCTTCTAAAATATTGGTTTTTAAGTAATCATAACAGCTTATCACTGAAAGTATCCTGGATCTATTTTCTTCGATGATGTTTCATATTTTGTATTCTTGTGTTAAGAAAATATGTCATAAAACATCCAAACCTCTATGATGAAAACAAACATTCACTAATGCCTCCGTCTCATATTATTATTTAAAACACTGAACAAACAACTGCTGTTCCATAACAATAATAATATCAGCAAAAAAAAAAATAATCAAAAACTCTAGAAGGTGGCTGAATCTCTCCCCATTTAGATTTAAATCCTGCCCCAGCAAGGAACAGAAATACTGGCACTGCTCCTTCTAGCATGAAGATCTCACTTATAAGGGCAGTGTTCCTTGAATGTCATTAGTTCCAGTTATTGGTTCCTGCTGAACAAGGAGCACACAAAAGTTGTATATATTAGACTTGCTGCACAGATTAGTATATTATCAAGATGTCTCTGCTATTATTCCCAGACATTTGAAATCACTGTATCCTACCAGATGTCCTCAATTTTATTTGCCTGTCAGTACACCACAAATTAGGATTTTGCCCTGGTGTCACAGTGACCTTGACTTCCCCTCAGTACTGAGAACTCTTTTATAATCTTTCTGTAATGCAGACTGGGAATTCTGCTCTTTAGAATGACATATATTATTTCCATTTGTATATTGTCTTGAAGCAGAGTGGACCTTAATTGTTGCAAGCAAATATGCTTAAAGTGCTCCTATGAGTATTATATACCATTTCTTAAATGCATACTATCCATTCCTGGTGACAAAACTTAGTGAGACCTTTTGATATTTGAGGCTATAAAAAAAGATATGCAAATTTTTGTCTCTCTAATGTGTGCTAAAGACTTTACTACAGAATACTCACCGTGATCTGACACCAAACACAGTGAAGTCCAGTCAAGCCTTGGTAACATTTTATAGTTTTGTGACACTTATCACATTTTGTTGGACAATTTCCTTCTACCCAGAAATGGTGCATGACCTGCAAAAGAAACGTGTGGATGTACATGGAGTTACTAAATTAACAGCTACATGGCAAATGAATGCTACCCCAAACTTACATCAGTGTTCTTTTTGGATTTCACATATGTTTTGATGCAAGATGCAGGAGCTCTTGAGACACAGCGCTCATGGACTGTGTACTTGCAAACTGAAAAAAGACAAGACATTAATAGACATCAAGACAATGGTGTTTCTGACTACATTTTTATGAAAGAAAGAAAAAAAACACTACCAGCATGCCATCTCTATATAATCAATCCAATCAGTCAATGAAAACTCAAACTAGACTGCTTTTTCCATGGAATACAAAAGGCCAATTAGAACAGGAAATATTATGCAAGTGAGAAATCCAAGAATGCACTATCATTGCATAACAGGAAATGCTTAATTAAATCAGAGCTCACTAAATTTTTTCACAATAATTCCCAAATGACAAAAATATTAAAGACAAATTGATGACTGCCAAATGGTTTGGTGTCATTTGCTAGTAGAAAGAAATCTATATTTTACAAACTATAGGCATGAGAGCAGCTGGCAAGCACAAAAATAAAAGCCAATGAATTTATGTTGTTCCTTCTATTGATTTATAAATCTTAAATGGCTGATTAGTCCATTTTCAGATAGCAATTGTTTTCAAGCATTCCACGTAATCACCCCAACTTTAACTCTTACTTTCCCAAATACCAGCTCCTGAGGTTTTTTTCTCTCCTCACTCCTCCACACCAGTTTTAGGTAACCGCTCGCCTTGACGGGGTCTGTGAAGACCACACTACCTGCATTTGGAAACCCTACAAACATCAGAGTACAACGCAAAGCTCTCCTGACTTCAACTACACAACTGTGCCCGGGTGAGGAAATAATGCGAGAGCTTATACCTGCATTCAGTGGAGTCAACTATTAAAAACCACGAACGAATTTCTCCCTGCCTGGTTTATGTCTCATGCTTTTGACCTCGAGAGCAATTAAGCACAAAGTACTTCTAAACACCTTGCTTGCACCTATTACACAAACCCAGTGGGAGGCGCAGCCATTAATCAGACAAACTGCAGGGAGTAACATTGTTGATTGGACCATGGAGGGATGGTGAAGCCCCCTGCAGTTTCCTTTTTTTATTTTTTTCCTCCCACACAATCTAAAATGCAAATAATGAAATCTATAGCAACGCTTTGAAAATATGTCGGAGAAAATGTTCAGCAAGATGAAGAAACAGTGTAAGAGTTTTGTAAGTAGCCTTCTGCCCCTTGCTGCATCAAGTAACTGAAAATAGTAATGTTGGATGTTCTTCAGACCCTCTGGGATAATTTTTCTCCCCAATTGAATGCCAAGCACAATAAGAAATACGTTTTGAAGAGGTACATTGCTACAGAGACAATGACAGCTCTTGAAAGGCTGGTCTTTTTTGGGGCAGGTTACTTTTATATAACTCATCTACACATTTCTGAACTACTGAAGAAGATGATCTACATTATTTGCTCAATAGAATTTTCAAACATATATAGGTCCTATAGATCTTCACAAGGATTATGTTTTCATCAGTCTGACATAAAAGATTACTAATGAATGTAACATTTTAAGATCTAATAGTCAACTAAGCATTGTATGTATTCCAGTTACTATCATCAGCATTTATTAATCTGACGTTATGCAATTTCTATTTGTTTGAATTTTAGTAAACGTAACTCTCTCATTCCATATATTGTGAATGAAATTATACAATGTGAAAACCCATACATGAAGCATTTACATCTGAATTATGTTTTCAAGAGACCTGTGGCCCTCAGAGGAGAAATGGCCGTTTCCAAAATCCTCATTCATTCAGACCAATCTCAAATTAAATCAATAGAACTCTACAGGCAGAAAGGTCCTGATCAGCTGTGATGGGCTATCTTTCATACCAAAAATGGAGAAATAAGTTACACTAAGAAACTGTCTAATTTATCAAAAAGAACAATGAAAGGTGACTTGATACCATCATGAGAAGAATACAGTGGGTACTAAAGATCTCATTAATCTAATGGAGCAGGGCATAACACGAACCAATCATTGGAACCATCTACCAGATATATTCAAATCAGAAAATAGGTCTTTGTTAAAAAAAGATGATCAATCATTGGAACATACCACAAAAGAAAGATATGGATCATCCATCTCTTGAAAAATTCAGACAGAGACAGGGTGTCTTTTAGCAAGATTTGGTTTCACAAGATAAAGGTGAGAGCTGGTCAAACACAAATTATTAGGAGATACATAGATAAAACAACAGGATTTGAACTGTAGAAAATGTATTTCATAGTCTAATAAAGGCCAAATTAGATGCAGCAGTTTGTCTATGTTCCTTTACCCTAGAACCTATAATCAGGTGATGTGTGAAAAGATGGCAAGACTGAGAGTTATGGTTAGAAACCAAGTAAACATACAGGACTTTAGAAGTATTAAAGAAACTTGACTTCTGGAAATCCGGGATTTTGACCTTCCCAATTAACAAAACAAGAATTCTGTGCAAAATTTGAATAAACAAATATGGGACTTAGATGCTAGCAAAGTTGACACCTACTAAGTAATATGAATAATTATTAATAAAGACATAAGCATGATAGTTACTAAGAGAAAAAAAAAATAAAAAGTGTCAAACTCCAAAAGAAACTAACACTCAGAGCTATCAGAATACAGAAAACTCCCTCAAACAACAGCTTTGAAGCCTAATATCCTGAAAAAAATTAAAAATGGAACCTTAAGCACTGAAGCAGAGAAGACAAAGAGGGAGACACCACCGTGGTGGCAATGGGTTTGAACTGGGAAGCTACTAGTTCTTTGTTCTGCAGAGAACACAACATTTCTAGGAATAGACATGTATGCAAACGGACACTGAAACACTGATACTCACAGGAACAGCAGAGACCTTGCTTGCCTACTCCGATCAGCATGTTCAAACAAAGATTACAGTAGGCAGGCTTGTTAAAATGCTTCAGTCTCCATACATGCTGCCCATCATCTTTCACGTTCTGCACGGGACATAAAAGAAACAGATTTCACTTAATAAAATAAACAATGAAATATAGAAGTGCCAAATAAAAATTGGAGATTGACTCAAGAACGTAAAAGACAAGCTGTTACTTCGTTTAATACTCTGCACCAGATCACAGTATAATCATTCTAAATAGGCAGGCAATGGTATAATAAAAAAAAAAAAAAAAGTCTTCAAAAGCTCATGGATGTCCATGTGTTTCAAAAACGACTCAGAAAAACACCAGGCTGCTGCCATCACGGCAACACAATGCTAGCAATAAATCTAGGCCGATATTAAATTACAATTAGTATTAAAACATACCAAAATTTGTTCTAGAGCAATTCTAAAAGTCCTGCAGGTTAGAAAGTAAAAAGGAGCAACAAAAAGGGTTTTTAAAATAATATACAGATATTTTTTTAATGACCCTTACAATTAGGGGCGCGTATCAACTTATGCAAAGTAGGAAACCTGTCCACACTATAATAATACCTATTGCCAGGTCTAATTTATGTTAATGTACAGCCAATGGTCTATCAAAAAGCACGTATTTAAGGGTGAGATTTACATCCTGGATCTTTCTCTAAAACTTTAATTCCTCATACTAAAACCCCCATTTTTAAGTTAGCTGCAGCACTATACTAAAACCTTTCAGGAATAGGCTGATCAACTGATCAGCATTTAAAACTCAGGGGCTCACTGTAACTTTTATAGAACTAAAATATTATCAAATCATTTACATTTATGAAAGTAAGCTTTCAAGTTGCATGATTCTCCTCTTCCTTTGTAATTGAATCATTCTGAGACCTCACTGTACTTAGAAGCTTTTAAAATGATATGCACTTGGTACAGACGTTAAATAAATTCTGTAAATTCCAGGTTTCTTGGCAAGTGTGGCCATCAGGCTTTTCCTTTTTGCAATCATCAGAGATTTTGAATTAAAAAAAAATAAATTAGATTAACCTAATGTAATATCACTGGATCTTTTTTTGCATTTTATTTTATTTTTAACAAATAGAACATCCAATGGAATAAAGGCAGTTAATGTATATCAGCTGGAAATGGTCTGCAGGAGTTTGATTCTTCATTGTGTATTACTGAAACATTATGGTCTTCTCAGTTATTTCATTACCAAAAAGACATTTTCATACAGCTAAAAGAAGCCACATCAGCCTCTAGTTCTCAGAAGCCACATCAGCAGCTGGTTCTGATCCAGTTTCTGATTTCTTACATCAAACTACATAAACATTTGTCATCATGTTTATACAATGTTCTGGACTAGATCTTCAGTGATATGATGGTTTTCACTAAGGGCAGTCAACCTAAGTCAGTGGACACAAATTTTAATAAGAATTCAGTTTTCTCCTGTATTAGTGCATACTGCACGAGTTACATCCTTAAAAATCAGTATTGTTCTATCCCTAGAGTTAGCTGTTAATGACAAGTCAAAGACAATGAAGACTACTTCATCCTTGTGAGAAAAGATCCTGAAGGAAAATTAGCACTCCAAGAAACTCCAAGAAAGAGTGTTTGGGTCAAAGCCAGGTCCGAGCCAGAGCACAACTTTGAATAATTCCTACAAATTACCTAGAAACAAAAGGAACTGAAATTCCAATCAGATGGATTTTTTTTTTTTAATCTATTGAGATAGAGAGTTGAGGATCTATTGAGATTGAGAGAGAGGATCAGAGCCTAAGTGGAGTTCCCCCAATATTCTCAGCAGGAGTTCAAATGCCATCTCTGACAGCTGGGCAATGTCAGGGTCCCCTTTCTGCAGAACCAGCAGAGCAGATGCCTAATGTGGGATTCTCGGGCTGGCAAAGAGTGTGGAAGTTTTCCAATTTCCCCTGAAGAAGCAGAAATAGATTCTGCAGCTGCAGAGTACTAGAAGGCTGTCAAGCTCCTTCATGACTGGCAGCTGAAGAGGATGTATTTCATTAAAGGGAGCTCTAACTTCTCTTTTTCTTCCCATCTTCCCACCACATTCCATGTATTTTTGAAATATTTGTTAAACTACAACAAGGTGTGCGAGTTTCACATCTTCTGAAAGTAGACAATTAATCACTAGACAATAAGGACCACGTAAATCCTTCTGAGAAAAAACAGTAAACAATGTATGCTTTTATTTTAACATTACTCAGGTCAGCAACAAATAAAGTCATAAACCACAAGCACTTAAAATGCAAGCTGACCAGCATTCCTTAGAAAAATATTTGCTATTTATGAAAATTAACAAAAAAAATATCATAATTATGCATAAACTTGCCCCTCTTACACATTAGTTTTGTGTTACTTTTTCATTTTAATTTTATTTTTAAAGAATGGCCATTGCATGTGAATATGTCGCTTCTTATTTGAACAGAACATATGGACTAACTTCGCTGGCATTTTCCTTATCAGAAAAACAAACAAGTCTTGATGTGGGTGTTCTGCCAATTAAAACACTTAGCTGTGTTACAGACTGCAACTGATGCAAATCCATTACATAAACACAATGCACTTTTGGAAAATAGCAAATTAAATTTTTGCTCTTGTGCACTGCCAAAAATAAGCAATAAAGTGCTGCATACGATTATGCATGCACATAACTTTTTAAAACACTGCCAAGTAAAAAAAAAACAACCACAAACCAGACATAATGTGAAACAAAGCCCCCTCAATACAAGTCTTTAAGTATGAATAAAATCCACAATTCTGACACATCAGTGCATTTACTGACATTCACTTATTTTGCTTCCATATCCTGAGAAAGTTTAAAAACAAATAGTCATTAAGAAGATCTCAAAGCAGGGCAGGTACAGTAAAAATCTCTTCCTCACTTCGTTATGCATGACTGAAAATGAAGCCTCCATATGCCATACACAGACTTCAGCTTATAATAACAACAGAAACATTTATTTTGTTAACAATGGTTCTCTTACAGTCCTAACCCTTCTACCAGGGTTAGGATCAAATCTAAAGGATTTGATTGTCAAAAGGACCTGACCTTAAAAAGCAAGTCAATTATGGAAGAGCCAGCCTTAGAATTAGTGGGAAATTTAGCTACACATCCTTAATCTGATTTAATATTAGCTTACTTCAGCTTTTTAGATATTTTTAAATAAATGTAGCCAAAGAGATATTAAGCTTTCAAGCACAAAACTCAAGATTCTGAGACTTAAAAAGGTAATGAAATAGCTGATAAATTTTCATCCCAGCAAGTATCCCCCCTTAAAATAGCTATAAGAGTGTTTGAACTATGCTCAGACTTTTTCATGAGAAGTCAATGACAAGCAACCAAGGGAGAAAGATGTTAGCAAGTCTTCTAAGTTATTCTTTCACTGTCTACTGTTAATTGTGTTTTCATTTATTTCAAACATATTTACATGACTTGAAGACATCTTTATGACTGATCTTTGGGTAATTTTCAGTCAGTGGGATGGTGAGGAGAGTGTCCATTATACCACAGAGCACCTCCTTTTAATACAAACGCTGTTATTCTCTTTACAGGCTCTCAGCCAAAATTCATGACAGGTTTTGTTTTATCAGGGAATCATAGAATGGTTTAG
>BJBW01018434.1:3748-13807 GCA_004320125.1 Scolopax mira | reverse complement strand
TGGCCCTGCTTTGGCAGGGGGTTGGACTAGATGATCTCCAGAGGTCCCTTCCAACCCCATGTGATTCTGTGATTCTGTGAATGTCAAGTTTGGTTCATGTCACGATGCTCTTGATGTCATGACCTATCATGAAAGATTGAACAGAGGTATTCTATGAATCCCACGCATTTTAGCCAGTGACTATGATGCAAACCCTTTCTCTGAATGAATTTACTCCACCTGGGTTACAGTAGCTTTTACGAGTAGATCTAAATGTTTCGGTCATGGCTGCATGTCCTGTTCCTATTCATTTACAACCAGCTACAGCTGTGTAGTTACCAGACAAAGCAAATGCTACGCACCTCCCATTGACTACAGAAATAACCACACATTTCAGCAAATCAAACACAAGGCTACAGACATTAACCCTGCAAGTCTCCAGCAGAAATATTTTTTAATCTAAGGTGGGACAGGCTCATAAATAATTTACAGGGAGTTATGACTTTATATTATCTGAGTCATATATCTGTGAGGAAGGACTAGAATCAGTGGTATGGGCTATTCCCCTCTGAGATCTGTAATAAATTTCTTACATTATAATCTGTTGTGAAAAATATTCTGCTTGTCATGCTCCATACACTGGAGGCATTCTAAGTGGCCTGCCACTGAGTCCCCATTGGATGATAACACTGTCCAAATTTCTCATCATTTCACACTTTTGCTCCATAGCTGCACGCTCGTTACAGCTCGCTGCTATAAAAATGATTTTTAATGGAAAAGATCTGAGAGAAACTTTATGCTTCCTTGACAAAAATTTTATTGGGCTGAATACTGGAGTATCACTGACGTAGCTTTGGACAGGTAGCTATGAGCTGAGGAATTGCTTTGGGAGGAGGGTGGGGAGGAAGCTTTTATTACTATCCTTATATCTTTGAAATGAAATGCCATCAGAGCAGAGGGAGGATCTTGGATGCTGCTATCGGAGAACGGCACGATCCCTTGGGGCTTATCACCACACTCAAACTATCAGGAAGAAGAGAAGTCATATTTTATTTTTTTCCCCAAAAGTTTACCACACACACAGATTTCATGCCCCTTTACCACCAGAATACATAAATGCCTCCCAGCCTCGTGGTCATCAGGTCACTGACGCCCGTGAAGTGGGAGGTGGGCAGAGACTGAAGACTCATGAAGAAACTCCCTTCCTTCCCTCTACTGAACGTGGAATTTGGGCTCCTTGCCATCAACAAGGTAGGAATGCAGGGCTATATCCCATGCCATAGCTATGCAAAATGAAGACAAGTTTGAAGCCAAGCAGCTCGAGCTGCCCTGTGCTCCAAGGTGACTACAGAGACAGTTACCAGGAGCTAACGTGCCTGGCCAGGCCAGGTTAGATGCCTTTCCATCTTCCTGAAGCAGGGAGATTGTTCAGGAAGGAGCAGACCATCAGCTTTCCAACACGGGACAATCAAAGATGGGTTCACTCACTTCCCATCACCACCATTCTTAGGGTGCACACCCAAGGGCTTCGTCCCCTCCAACACCCACTGCTCCAAACTCTTTGCTCGGAGCAGGTGTCTAGGCCCACCTTTCCTGCTCAGTGCTGAAGAAAGATTGTCCAGCTACTCAACAAAGCTGTGGAGCACTCTCCCAAGAGAAGAAACCAAAACTGCTCTATTAACTGTGCCTCACCATTTCTACCATCTTAGTTTTATCCAAGACAAACTTAGTAACAAACCTCAAGTAACAAACCTCGGGGAGATAAGTGCATTACTAATCAAAGTCTGACCTTCAGAAGTTCTGACTAGGTCCTGCTGACTTCCGAGAAGTAGGAGTTTTTTTGAGTTTCACCAGGAAAATGTTAATGCTGAACACTAACATTCAGATACAGCCTAAAGATGTTAGGTCTGGATTTATGAAGTGTTTAAGGGCTTAAAGATGTAGATACAGACAGCAGCAGAATTTTGAAAAATGCCTAAGTACCTAATATGATGAAAATCCTCTGAAAATCTGACTGGCTAGATATCTGTATCTTGAAGTGCTTAACGCTGAATTGACCAAAGTTCACAGTCCCCCAACACTCTTACAAATACCGCTAAAAACCTGGCCTTAAGGAGCCAATAGCTTTTAAAAAGACTTAAGGAGTTTGGCTCAGACCCTGAGAAGGATTTACACGCCTGTAAGACATGTAGATCCTTTCCTGTCTTAAATCTGGCCCTGGGTGCACGCATTGATGTCTCCCTGCGTTTTTATGGTGGTGCTTTTCTGCAGGTAATATTGTGTGGTATGAAAATTCCAATACTACTTTGCTGGCATCTGCAAGCTTAAAAAAAAAAAAAAAAAGAAGAAAAAAAAGAGAGATACTTAGAAGAGCTTTTTGATAAAACTAAATCAACAGTATTTGAAATTATGTGCTTAATCAAAAGTACTGCATAAGACAGAATACTATATAGAGGCCTCTTAGTGTTCCCTAAATATATGTTGACCTAATAGAAAACAGCATCTATTGAAATAATTATAATTAAATTTTATAAGCAGAATTTACAACTGTGAGCTGTCCCTCAAGGGGCTCCTCAGTTGTATGAAAAGTATTGTTTACTAGGAAAAATATAAAGAGCATCCAGCTCCATTCCTTAATTCAGAATACAGCCTTTGGGTCTACAGACTTCTAATGTATCTTCTAAGACTTGCAAAGGCTCACATTTCTTGCACTCAACATGATTGACTCAGCTTTGCAAGATAAGGGTAACACATGGCCATTTGATTCCCTCTGTGTAGTTCAAATGGCAAGAGGACAGTCGTTTATCTAAAAAATTACTTGATGAATCTTAACACAGCTTCCCCAAAAAAACACTTACTAAAAGCATTATTTTCCTCTTGCCTCATGAGCGATGGCATCAGCCTCTTCACCTCGCTTGCCTGCCATACTGTGGATTACAATTATTAGAGGCACTTCTCTATCAGTAGCCAAGCTTTCTCGTTCAGTACCTCCTGAAAACGTGGGTATGTTAAAGGAGATTTCTGGCAAAGCCAAGAGAAGTATCTTGTCCAGTCAGAGCTGCACTAAGCTCAACTGGACATACGTAAAGGACATCAGCAAGGAAGGAATGACCATACTCAACTTTCTAACGCTACCCCTCTACTCTGCACTTGTGAGACCCCATCTGGAGCACTGTGTCCAGCTTTGGAGTCCTCCACATAGAAAGGACATGGACCTGATGGAACAAAAACTGGAGGGCCACAAAGATGCTCAGGGGGATGGAGCACTTCTGCTATGACGCCAAGCCGAGAGAGCTGGGGTTGTTCAGCCTGGAGAAGAGAAGGCTCTGGGGAGACCTTAGAGCAGCCTCCCAATATCTGAAGGGGCTCCAGGAGAGCTGGGGAGGGACTCTGTGTCAGGGAGTGCAGGGACAGGACAAGGGGCAATGGTTTTAAATTGGAAGAGGGGAGATTTAGATTAGACACCAGAAAGAAATTCTTTGCTGTGAGGGTGGTGAGACCCTGAAACAGTATTTCATCGCAAACACTGAGGCTTTGACGTTTGGTTCTGTTCCACAAACAGGAGGACATCAAGAACTTCAATGGAAAAAAAAAACAACTGTAAACCAACACACTTTTCCAAAACAGCCAAAACCTGGCATATGAGAGACATAAAAAGCTCATACAAGACTACAAATGCAGCTGAATGAAGTCCTGCTGAATGCCCACAAGCTATTGAATCAGTCATTTTCTCCCTTTAAAGTATCCATTGCATCCACAAAGAGGAAACCCAGCAAATGAAACTGCAATAAAGTTAAAAAAAATATTTAAGTCTCTATTCCCAGTTATTTTAAGCAGATCTTTATGGTTGTCAAGTTTGGGCAAGAATTCTAGGTAATTAGCTGTGCAGAGGGGCCTGCTTTCTCTTACTACCCGTAGCCAGAAATATCATTTTGAGTCTGAAGTAAACCTGAGTTTGAAGAAAATCTGATGCACAGCCTCATCAACCCTTTGGATTTGAGAGAGGATTTTCTCCTGTTCTCAATGCCAACTGGAACCACTAAGAAATGACACTGGATAGACTGAAAGGAGGTCAGGAAGAGAAACCAAGGCTAGCAAAAATCTCAGCAGCAATATAAAAAGCAAGAGAACAGCAATTCAAGGGAATTTATGTTTTCATTTATTATTGTAGTACCTTTCCTTACTCAGAGGGAGATTGAAAATAAATGACATGCTCAAGTGAAATACTGAGTGGATCAGGATTTTGTGTTGTGAATATAAAAATCATGCCTGCTTTAAAGCACTCTGGGAGAATGAAAGCTTCAGATGCAATTCCATGTTTCCATTTTCACATGAAGATCCTGCTGCAATAGCAACAGGATGTCCACATTGGACATCAGTTCAAGGATGATTTAGTTTAAATCACTTGTCCCACTCCTCACCAATAAGCCTACATCCAGTCTACTACTGGCTGAGAAGTAAGTTATCCCCATTAGAGAGTTCTGTACTGACTGGATTAAGTTACAAAATACCAAGCTGCAGAACTCATGTCTTACTTCACAGACAGATCAAAAACTGCTTAAAGGCATGGAAGGAACTACATAGAGTTAAACCTAACATTCTGCCCTGGATCCCATCTCTGACATAGACAATACTGATGCTTAGGAACGTAGATGAGAGCACTGGCTGTGTTTAAGGGAGATATTTCTCCTAGTAACAGCCACACACAGCTTAAAAATCTCCTCAGTGGGAGGTTACACAGAGACCATGATATTTAATGGTCACGGATTAACAACAAACTTCTCTAATGCCAACTCCACAGCCTCCTGGAGCACCAAGCTGCAAGCACAGCTTAATTATACCCTGGCGTAGAAAAGCCTTCCTTTCATTTCCTTTAACCTGATGCCTGATCACTTGGCAAGAAGCCACAAACTCAAGATTCCCATTCATCCTCTTCACACTTAATTTCAAGGTCTCCTGTAATCTCCCTTCTGTCACTTCTCTCCCCAACTAGGGATTCCTACTCAAAATTAGTCTCTTTCTCAGGGAATTCAGCTTAGTATGGAGATTTTCACCACCTGCCAGGTATTAACCAGCCAGGTTAATACACTAATAGAGGTTATTTGTATGTGTAAAGTCCACCTCCCAAAAATACCAGTCTCACTGCTGAGAAGTGAAAGGGCTGACTGGTGTGGAGAGGTGACCTCTGCAGACCTCTACCTACGTAGAAGAGGGAAAAGGTCTTCACACTGATTTCCCAGGGCTTCAGAGCTTCTGTATTTTGTGGCCCACTCCCCAAAAAGTGTGTTCTCCCTCCTCCTTTACAGGTTGGCTGTCTCGAGTCACTTATGACTCTGTTTCTGCTTCAGAATAACAGCCCTTGCCCTTTCACGGCTCACAAATATGCCCAGATCCCTGGGTTCAAATCCTGCTGTTGACCTAAGCAAGGCAAGTTACAAAAGCTGTCTAAACCAGGCTGAGTTTGATGGCCCTCTGTGCTCTCTGCCAAAGCCATTTGCTGGGTAAGTTGATATGTTTCCAGAGATAATGGTGATGAATGCAATGACAATTTGTGCCTCGCTGGGCCTGACCAACTTCATCTGGGGCTGCTGAACAACCACTTTCTGGAGTTGCTGAGTGCACCAGGCTCTTTGAAGGTCTAGTACGTGTCATCGTGCCACGAACTCCTGGGTCTCCATTGTACCGTGATATGAAAAAGAGCAGCACAGAAACAATTAACACAGGCTTACAAACGCTGTCTGCAATGCTCCCAGGAGAAAATTAGCCCATGCTGAGCTCTGGGCTGCTGCAACATGACAGCTACCGAGACCCCACAAAGACACTAATTGGGGGACCTGCACCCTTTCTGGCACCAACTGCTACGTGCAAAATCACAGGAAAGATTAACAAATCTCTGACGCATCGGAACAAAAAAGGACTACAGACTTCTTAGCTCCTGTCCAACAACCCTGGCAACCCACACTTATGGGGGTGCATGGCCAAAAGACACTGTGCACCTGAAACCCCTGCTATTTTCAGGGAAAGCCTTGTCCCAGTACGTGTGAAGTCTCACAAAGATTTTAACTTAAACTTTCCAGGCAACTTTAAATCACTCCCTCTCTCCAATCCTCCTCCACCTCTCCCCAAAAAAAAAGCTTCTTAAAAGTTTATTTTCTTAATACCAAATGCCAGGTCCCTCACTTGGGCCACACCAACCCCACCAACCCAGAGTGGCTGGAGCTGCCTGGTGGAAAAGGGCCTGGGGGTTCTAACTGAGAAGCGGCTGAACATGAGCCAGCAGTGTGCCCAGGTGGCCAAGAAAGCCAATGGCATCCTGGCTTGTATTAGGAATAGTGTGACCATCAGAAGTAGGGAGGTGACTGTCCCCCTGTACTCAGCACTGGAGAGGCCACACATGGAGTGTTGTGTCCAGTTCTGGGCACCTCAATCAAGAGAGACATCGAGGTGCTGGAGCGGGTGCAGAGGAGGGCAATGAAGCTGCTGAAGGGCCTGGAGAATACATCTGATGAAGAAAAATTGATGGAGCTGGGACTGTTTGTCCCAGTTTGAGGAAGAGGAGGCTGAGGGGAGACCTCACCACTCTCTACAACTACTCGAAAGGACATTGTAGAGAGGTTGGTTCTGGTCTCTTCTCACATAGGGAGGGAATGGGTTCAAGCTGCAACAGAGTAGACTGGCCTTAGGAAACAATTCTTCACAGAAAGAGTGGTCAGACATTGAAAGAGGCTGCCCAGGGAGGTGGTGGAGTCACCATCCCTGAATGTGTTTAAGAGTCGTTTAGATGTGGGGTTGGGGGATCTGGTGTAGGAGAGAACTTTGAAGAGTGGGGTTAAGGTTGGACTCCATGATCCCAAGGGTCTTTTCCAACCTGAATGATTCTATGATTCTAATATACATGCCTATTGTTTAAACACATCCTAAGTTAACACACGCAGCCTTGCTGTGTCATCTAAATAGAAATAGAGGGAGCTAGGCAGGGGAGTAAGCTGGAGAGGTGGCTTTGCAATATGCCAACAACATTTGTGTGCCACCCCTGAGGCACACAGGTTTTACAGACTTGGAAATAAAAGATCTGGCTACTCTACCCTGATGAAGGGCTATGACCACCATCAGGCGGTAGGAATACAAAGAAGAAAACTTACCCGTCCTCAGGGCTGGAGAGAAAAGTATTACTCAGAACCACTTTGTTAACAAACCCAGAACACCCAGGAAGAGTCAATGGTCCTTTTTGTTCCACTCAAAATGTGGGTTGTGTTTCACAGGAGGAATGAGCAGAAAAGGGAGGGCAACAGAATAGATTGACTCTCACCTACCCCACACTGCAGAGGAAGGTTGCTTTCCTAAATTTCCATTTAAGAAGGCACCTGCCGGGACTCACAGAGCTTACTGCTCATTGTGCGAACAGGACGCTGCGGCTGATTTCACAAAATGAAAGAGAAAATGAGATGACTTAATTGTGTGCAGCAGATCAGTAGCAGAGCTGAGAGCCCAGACCACTGCCTCCCAGTCCTCTCCTAGCAACAAACCAGTGGCACTCTCTCAGCAGCTCTCCTCCCTTCTTCACGTCCTTGCAGAGAACAAGCTGTAAAGTCCTCGCACTGTTTCCACATTTATCTGTATTTTGGTACCTTTGCAACTGACACCTACGTGTGTACCTAACCACAACGCTCTGTGCTGAAGGAGGTACCTCCGAAGTTTTTTGTTGGACTCGATGATCCCAAGGTTTTTTTCTAACTTAAATGATTCTATGATCTTTAAGGTCCCTTCCAACTCTAGCCATTCTATGATGGTGTAAGTGACACCATGTGTGCAATTTTTCAAATTAGCCTTTTTAGAAATGCTCTAACAGAAGTTTCTTTATGGGAGTGAGGTAAGTTGCTGTCAAGTTCAATTGGAGAGGACAGCCTGAACTGCCAATCCACTGGTTAGACACCTCAACACAGCCTTAAGCTTGGGCAGATCCTACCCTGTGTTCCACCAGAAACAGTTCCACCACACACCCTCATCTTCTTGTAACACCCTGCACAGTAGATCTATTCCCTAGCAGGTAGCAGAAGAAATTCAATCCCCATCGTCAAGCTCTGACCCTAGAGTGAACCCTCCTTACCTGTACCAAGCCCCCCATCACCAGATCCTGGCTGGGAACGAGGTTTTGATGAGGTCTGAGCCCCTCTGTGTGACAAATTGCCTTTCAAGGTTACATGAAAAATGTCACTGTCAATCCTGTGGAATACAGTCCTTAAGTTACATGACAAACCCAGGCACATGGAAGGGAGATGGTCAGTATTTGTATGTACATTTGATTCAATCCTACTGCTTTACAAAGCAGTTTTCTTGTTCTCATGTGAAGGAGAAGAACCTGAGACTACAAACATCTGTTTGCCTTGTATGACTATTTATAGGGGGAAAAAACAACAAAAGAACGATCAAATTAATTCCATATTTGGGTGGCTAGATAATGGACATAAGAAAGCCTTTATTCTAAATCCTTTAGTTCCACGGATGACATACATTGTTTAGACTGTAATTAGACTGGAATTGCACCTCCTATTCCCCTGACTATTCACTCAAATAAAAACAGCATTTGCTGTGGTTGCATTCACATTCCTTTTCTGCTCCCTCTCTGTGGATACTTCTGGCAAGTGAATTTTCTGGCAGGGATGTTATGGAAGCAGTAGGTTTTAATTTAACATCAGAGCACATAGACCAAAAGTGTATTTTAAAACTCATAAACAAAACTATGCATAGCAGAAACTTGCTTTAAAGAATTACTCTCATTATACTCTGGAGTCAGTGAAGTGCTAAGGAACGCACTTACCTTTAAGCAGTTTCTGAAGTCCCTTGGAAATCTCTGTTTTAATATTTTTCTGAACTGGAACCTCCATCTGAGGAGAGAAACAATACCTTGTTATAAGTGATGTGTCTAATAAAAATGAATCAGCACAGCTTGCATTTTGATTGCCAATTACTTGCAATCAACTGCTCAGAAAAACTCGCTGATCAAGAAAATACTCTTAGTAATATTCATTAAAAATATTTGTGAACAGCTTTAAGTCTATACAGGAAAGAACATCTATGAACAATTTCAACTTAACGTAGGAAATAAAATATAAAAATTTTGCCAAATAAGCCATGAGATGAAACTTCAGGTACTACTTTAATTTCTTTACTGGAAATACAAACTACACAAACTAAAAATTCCGTTTGCTGTTCAAATTGCTAACAGTGCAATTAATACCACTGGTTAGTTTTGGAATACATTACAATAAAATGTTTTATTTAAGTGCATCTATATTCACCATCAAAAAACTTCATTAAGTCTCAGTTACAACTACTACTCAGAATTGAAGTTAGACAGAATGTGTCATAAATACTGAAGGAGAAATTAGGCCTATAAAAAGCATGGCAAGTAATAAGAAAGGGAAGTAAGATAAATATTCAAATCCATTTCCATTTCATGCACACTTCTGAATAACTATCAAAGTGGAAAGTACCAAAAATGCTAAAACGGCCATTAAAAAAATAACTCTGACCCTAAAATCTGGCCCTCAACCAAGCTGAAAGAATACACTAACTCAGCATCTTTGTTACGAGAGGGTATTTAAAAGGTTCAAAGACAGAAACATTCGAGTTCCAGGGAAAGCTAAGAGGCTTTGGAAACCTAATTCTCATTCGGGTCCTAAAATCTTCCCCTGCTTCTTGAGAAGCTGGATAAAACATTACATACAAATTAAAATTTCCCAGTTGTTTCAGATAGCTCTTTTTCAAAAAGCATTTTTGAAGGAATTTGAAGTCCTTACAGGAAATTTCCTAATTTAATAGAATTGTTTCAAGCTTTTGCTGAAGGATAAGAAAGTGGAAATTATTTTCACTTGAGGAAATAGAACATTTTTGGACCTTCTGAAGTCTAAAAAGTTGGGTCTTTTTTCATCAAAAAGTGGTGTGTCCAGGTGGCCAAAAAGACCAAATGTATCTTGGCTGGTATCATGAACGGCATGGTGAGTAGGGCTCAGGAGGTGATGGTCTCCCTGGCCTGGGCACTGGTGAGGCCCCACCTTGAGGGCTGTGTCCAGTTTTGGG
>BJBW01018433.1:0-20248 GCA_004320125.1 Scolopax mira | reverse complement strand
ATGACCAATTAGAAAATGTAGGATTGTGTGTAAGGAACTTATGAAAGTATAAAAACAAGCCTTCTGATGACAATAAATGGAGCTTTGTATGATCCTACATCGTGTCGGTGTACTTGCTCCCCTTTGCCTGGCCGTGACACTGTCTCTACTTCTTCTAGTGCAATCCTTCATCTGCACAAGACAATATTCTTGTTCATTCCCTGTTCTCTGTGTGTTGTGCTGAGATTAGCATTTTGGTTCAGGTCAGACATGCACTTTTGAAGGAATCTAAAAGTACTTGCTGGCTGGTTTTGTGGAGTTAGAGTGGACTCCTTTCAAGTAAAATGAAACAGCAAAATACACTCAACTCTCCTAGTGCACTCTGACTGCTAATGAATGCTCTGTTTACATGACCATACTAGTGCTATCCATTGCTGTTGCACCACGTTGATTGCTAATGAAGATACAGTCTGCAAAGTCAACATCTGGAAGAAAGGTTTCAGCAAGAGGGGTTGGGATGACTTGAGGATAAGGGTGAATCTTTTATTTATCTGAGGCTGTAGCAGAATCTGAACTCTAGACCAGGGACCTGAAGAAAATTTTCTAATCTTCAAGCTATTATAATGGCACAAGCAAAAAGCACTCTGTCCCTAATTTCCATTATACTTCCACTACAGAAGTCTTTTGGAATAGGGAATGTGTTTCCTGGTTTTGCAATAGAAACTGTTTAGCCATGTCACATACCGGGGAGGCCAAACACCTCACTCTTGAAGGGCAGAGCGTGTAGCAGCATACATGCACACTCTTTGTTCCCAAGCTGATAAATTCCTTTGTGTATTGATGTAATGAGCTAAGGGATGTGTAGCTGGGATAGAACTAATTCTATTTCCTTGTTACTCTGTTCCCTAAAGTGCCTATCTTATATACATATTTATACATATATATATATACACACAAACATCTAACTAACTAACTATCTATCCATCCATCCATCCATCCAATGCATCCATATCTATGTATATCTCCAATGTTCAAATGTTGCTTGGCATTTGCCATCATGGATATCTTTTCCAACCTGTGTATGTTGGGTTTTCCATTTTGCCTTTCTATGGCTGTAACTTCTTTCTTGCCTTCCTCACCATCTGCTGAGATCTGCTCAGGCTGATCTGAGTGAACTTTCAATGATCTAGCAGTCCATTATCATGGTATTCCTCAAGAAATGATGTTCTCTTTTGTATTTTTTTTTTCCCTAAATTAATATGATTTTATTGTTGGGATGTTGCAGTTTTGAATGGGTGACTTGTTAGTGGCAGTATTTATTACAAGGCAAACAAAGGCAAATTGAACTTATGCTTGTGGTGTTCAGATTAGTGAACACCAAGTGTTCAAGTGAGAAAGTGCTGTGCAGGATTTCTTTAAATAAGATATGAGAGGTCTGGCATGCCATTGCACCTGATTTTATATACATGCTTGGGCTACATCTATACCCACATCAGGCCTGCTATAATATTGTTTGCAGATGGTAACCAAAGACTTTTTATGTCTTATGAGGTTCAACCCAGAAAATTCTTTAATTTCTGGGTATTGAACCCTTTAAGCAAAATTAATCACCAGCTAAAAAGTAAGCAAACCCTCTCTCAAAAGAAAAATAAGGTGGGAAAAACTGAAGATTTTCTGGTTCAGATCAGTTCAGTCTCAAAAGATCAGCTTTATTTGGAGAGTTTCTTTGGGATGGGGAAAAGTATTTCTGATGTCCAGAAAAGAGAGTGGTGGGACTGTGCTGACCATTACTGTAGTAACTATAACTGAAGAAAGTTGAAACTACAGTTGAGTTCAAATAGTGACACCCATGCTCATGCAGATTTCCTCCTCAACATCTATCTGCTAGGACTATTAGAACCCAGCAGTCTATTTTAGGCTGAATAGCTGTGTAAATCAGTGTTTTCTAAAGCTGAACAAAAGAAGGCTCTTGAACTAGAAGGGATGTGTAGAAGGAATACAGTGAACCAAACATCACTTACATTTTTTTTAATATATCTTTTTTGTTGTTGTTCCATTTATCGATCTTGATACTGCTCTGTTTTATAACAATGAAATAATCTGCAAGAGCAAGTAATGACCTGTTGCTACTGTTGAATACTTATAATGAAATTACAAATGGTCTCAGTATGATAAACTTTACCAATTCTTACAGGTTTTAATATATTACAAAAAAAAAAAATTCAAATACAGGACAAATAGCCAGATATCAGTGGTTATGGATGCAGTCAGTCTATTGGGCAAGAATTTTAGATAAATAGCTAGTCATCTTAAATGACAGTTTATCATAAATAGTAACATTTAAAAAGTATCTCGGAGCATATGAATAATCAGTATTGAATGCTCTGTGATGGAGTAGGGATTAAATACTCAGGTGTTGTATCCTAAAGATGTGTCTCTAGTATTCTCTAACCCCCAAATTTCTCCTGTGTGGTGTAGACATGGTGTTTCAGTTAGAGAAAAAGGGGATTTCTGCAATGTTTTCCCTTGTATAGGGTAGAAAGATTTTCCCTGTTAGATGAAAGTGGCAGTTTCTCACCAGCAGAAACTGGTTTGTGGCAGCTTGCTTGGTCGGGATAAAAAAAGGACATTTAACATAAGCACATTTTTTAGACTCCCTATTGGCTGCTGTATGGATGTTTGTGTCAAAGGTATAGGTTCCTGGTGTGATTTTACATAAAGTTCTTCGGTAACGCAAAGACTAAAGAGAGGTTTGTTTATTAGCTAATTTAGGACCTTCCTTTTTGTCTATAGGAAGAGAAGGAGAAGCTTTGAAGTATCTTACTCTGGCATTTTTATACAAAATAAATGTATTTTGCTTTCAAGCAAGACTCTTGTTTATGAAGATGCCAAAAATCAAATTGAAGATGTCTCAGAAGACTTTTTTATTCCCTTTGCAAAAAAATGCCCTGAAATATTTTCTTAGCTTCTTGTTTCTTAATTTTTTTTTCTGTTGCCCCTACTCTATAGTTTGGCTACTGAACTGAAAAATTAATTACTTGCACAGCCACAGATGTGAGTGAACAGCAGAGCTCTGGGTTCTTCTTCCTCTGGAGTCTGTGAAAGAAAAGTGAGAAGCTTGCTTTTTTTTTTTTTTTTTAAATCTCATTCATTTAACGTACTCTCTTAACAAATCTAGTCATCTAGTCAGGCCTGACGTACCAAAGAGTTTGCAGAGTCTTCAGTGGGTTCAGTCATTTACCTTCTTTGAATGCCAAAGATTTAAAATTTATTAAATAATTTTCTTCTCTTAATTAGATGTTCCCTCCCTTTTTTATATTAGTTTTTAAAAATAAAATTTTATCTCCTTAATGTAATATATCTTAACATTGTTTTCCTACTGCAACTTGTTTAATTCTATTTAATTATGATGGATATTTCCTCAGTTGTATAATTTATAGTTTTCATTGATTTTTTGACCTTTTGAGTAAAAAATGATCCTTTCCATTATCCATATTTACAGTAGAAAAGTTCATAAAGTTCTTTTCCTGAAATTCTTTCAGATGTTTTTAATGCAAAAAAAAAAAAAATTAAAGTTTTGGCATAAATATTTCTTATTATTTTATTTGTATATAATGTCTGTGATGGATGCTAGTAACATTTGTCTCAAACTTTCTTATTAATAAGATAGTTTTAAAATGATGAAGTAATTGTTTTCTCCCCACCATTCACATTTTTGTCTACTGAACGCCCTTAAGTAGTGGTAGAGTCAGTTAGATATTTACTTTTATCAAAACCATGAAGGTGTATATGTTTTCAAATTCTTGGTGGTTTTTTTTATCTGTTTTTGCTATTTCAATTTGAAAGGATTTTTAAGTTTCATTTTTAAAGCATTTTAAGGCAATGCCAAGCTTATACTTTTAGACTTTCTGAGTCTTATGAGGCAAATTGAAAAATATTTCCACATTATCTTATTCCTTTTTTTTACAGTCTTTACAAAGATTTTCATTCTATTAATGGGTGGCATTGTGTTTCCTCCCAAAAGTGCATAGTCATGTATCTTAATATTTAAACAAAATTCAGTTGTAAACCGTTTTTACTTCAGCTTTGAATTTGTGGACTAGGTGCAAGTATTTGACTTTATAAATAATTATATATATCTTTCATTACCCTATTATTTCAAAACAAAACCTCGTGTGTTTAGGAAAATATGCCTACATTTGCTTAAAAGACTTTACTTTCTAGTAAATTTTCTTTCATATGTCATCTGCTGTTCTGTAAAACATTTTCAATGAATTCTTTCTTTAGATTTATATAACATACTGCATTCAATTTCTTGCAACATTTCTTATTTATTTTTAGTCTTTCAAGCTAAATACTGGAAACAAGAATTTTGGCTACCTTTCTAGGGAAAATGTCTCCAGTGATAGTCTTCATATGAGAAAATGTACCTCAGTGGTGATGAGAGGAAGAAAAAATATGTTAATAACCTGGGTTTGTGTATGCACATGCGTATATGTGTATGTGTATATGTTTAATATCCTGTGATATAGAACTTGACTTGGTGGTAACATCTCAGTTAGGATCCAGCAGTAAATTCCTTCAGCTATGCTTTCAGTTTTCATTACAAACACCCAGTAGCCTTTTTAGCTTTTAATGTGTTCTGACATGTCAGCATGTTGTGTCGTTTTACATATTTTGCACCAACTGTTGCAAGCTTTTGTGGGTCAGGATATTGTACGACTGGTGATTTTGTGTCCTTCCATG
This sequence comes from Scolopax mira, assembly GCA_004320125.1. Classification (NCBI taxonomy): domain Eukaryota; kingdom Metazoa; phylum Chordata; class Aves; order Charadriiformes; family Scolopacidae; genus Scolopax; species Scolopax mira. The sequence continues at coordinate 15,523 of BJBW01018433.1, read as the reverse complement.
GGCCACAGGTACAGTTTGCCAATTTCTGGGTGTATTTCATATTTTCTAAGATGTCCTTTTAGACATTCATTTTCCTTTCAATTTGGCATACATATCAAATGTTCATATATTCACTTATTTTCCCAGAACTTTATGAAAGACGCTTTAAGTTTTGATGTCTAGCTTGAATCACACTATAAGAATCTCATTTTCTGAACTGAACAGCAATCATATCACAGAAATGTATTCCCCACTAATTTGTGCCTCTCTAATTTGTACAAATTTATATGTTATTTTATTGTTGCTGCCAGGATTTGTTTCTTGTAAATCTATTCTGACAGTCTCTGATCAGGTTATCATTTCTCATTCCATCTATTCTTGAGTTTCATAGCTCTTGATAGCTGTTGTTTTGGGGGGGGGGGGGGGGGGTTTTTGGTTTTGGGTTTTTTTCTGTTCTTTTTTCTGTTTTGTTTCTTTGGGTTCTTTTGTTGTTGTTGATGGTGGTTTTGGTTTTGGTTTTTGTGGTTTTGGTTTTTTTTTTCCATATATGCCTCCCTCATACTCCAATTACTGCTATATAATTATTAATTATATCTATCTGTTAGTTTGGCTACTGCTCACCTGGAATCTAATTTGTAATCAAAAAACGTGTTAAATTTATAGATATTTTCTAGAAATTCCTGGTGCCACCTATTGGTTAAAATATCAAAATGCAGCTGCAACTCTGGCATAAAAGGTCATCTGTGTAAATAACTATTGAAGCCATGTATTAATTAGTTAGTTACTAATTCTTATGTGTATATGAGTCAATGTCATACTCATTATTTAGAGACATATGTTGCCTTGCCGTATGTATTATAAGAGAATGTATGTTACTAAGTTCTAGTAGCTTTATCAAGTTTTAAAGTATGGTCTGTATTTACAAGATTCAAGTAAATAGCAACACTCCTTCTAAATTGCAAACTTCACTGATTAAACATTGTGAAAGCTGGATACGGCAGCTTCTTTCTGTTAATATCTTCTCTGTTAATTTGGCGTTTTCATTAAGGAGTGTGTATGAATTTTAAACACATTTCCCATAACAGCAGTTGTGTAGACTCATTTCATTATGAAAGATAAACCCCATCTTAATCAGTTATTTGAAAGAGAATTTTATATGTGGATATAAATACACATATAGACTTCTTTTCCCTCTAATATCTAGTCTTACAGAGTAGATAAAATTTTGTGCAGAAAGCGATTAAATTACTGATTTATGTGGAGATTGCAACTTCGTGTATTTTACCAACCACGTCAAAGCAGGTAGCAACAACAAAGTCCAGTGTAGTTCATTTCCGAGCACAGAAATGGTTTTACGTTATGGTGCAGAAATGGTGAATTTGCAAATACAAAGTCAGAAATTGAGTTGGTCCATTCACTCTTGCACTAGATCCCAGTTTGATACAGAGAGAAAATTAGTCAATCTGAAGTGGCTATGGACCAGATCTTGTTGGTAGCTCTGGAAACATAAAGATGCCTGGAAAATTCATGTATTCCAAAGAAGCATTATTTCCTCAAGCAGCACCCTGTGGCAAGAAGGATTTAGGAATGGTACAGTGTTGTTTCCAGGCTCTTAGACTCTTCCCTGCCCAAAGTTTTCATCAGTTATCAGTGCTCTTAATCAAGTTGAGCATAAAGCACCAAATCTTTAATAAACATATATACTGAAAACATCATGGGAATGAACAGTGGAGGGATTGCTTGGTTTGTTTCCCCCCCACCCCCTGCCTTGATTTTATATTACGGGAGATTATTTTGCCTCATTTGTTTACTTTGTGAGACACTTCTATTAGATTATACCATTTGGTGGCCCTTTCATAGTTATAAGTTAAGTTGGATTTGCGTGATTGAGTCTGTGTTAATGAGAAGAATTTATGCATAATTGTGGTTGACAATTGAAGTACTGGCGATGCTGATAGATAATTAATTACCATTAAGTACCTTTCTTGATATACCTACACTACAAAATCTATTTTGTTTCACAAATACATAATACTTCATTAGGTAAATTATCTAATTGTTTAGTTCTGATCTGGAGTAAAATCTGACTTGATTTCTGAACTCATTTGAGGTCTTAGAAATGCCTACATGTAGATATTACATCTGTCAGATACTCTACTTCTTTCTAAGAGCATTTAAAAGTTAAGCTGAAAAAGAAGTATTATTGGAAGTTTGAGATAAATCTCTGCACGAGTTGTTGCTTCTTCAGAAAAATCCATAAACAAATAAAAGGTCAGAAAAGCCTTACTCTTTTATCCCCTGTGATTACCATTTTCTCATTGTTTTCTAAAAGTAGAAAACTGTAGCAAACTTCATTTTTCAATTTATTAGAATGGAAAAAAAAAAAAAAAAAGAAGTATCTAATTGCTTGACCTGCAGTGCTTTACAGATAGGAAAAATACAGTCACTGTAGGTATGTTTGTAGTTTCAAAGCCACATTAACACAGGTTCAGAAAACAGGGAGACAGCTTCTAGCTTTGTGGGTGGCTTTAGATATGTACTTTACAACTTTTTACTACTCCAAAATGGACAGTGGAAATGCAGTCTTTACATGAGTAGTACTCCATAACTAAAGCAAGAATGCTAGTGAAATCATATATGGTCCTGACCTATCTTGACCTAGATATATTTTACTTTGTGATTATTTCTTGTAATTGTTAACCTGTTGTCTCAAAACCTGGGCTGTTCAGTTTTCATTGTATATTTTGACTCTATATCATGTCTTCACAGAATTAATCTGGGAGATAAATAGTGTGTTATATGAACATTTGTGTTGATTTTGCGTACATGCAAGAAGGCAGATTTTAGTTCTGCAGTCATACAGTAACCTGCTTTCATTGAACAGAAGTATCTTGAAACTGTTTGTGTTCCCAAAATGGAATGCAGGAACATGGCCTCTTCTCACATAACGGACCTGTTCCTTATGTGTAGAACAGAAAAGGCAAATCTATTTATGTTAATGTCAGAAATAATTTTGCTTCTTTCTCTCACGCGGTCCTCGCAGCCAAGTAAGGAAGATTTGCCTGTTGCTCCTCCCTGATACATAGGCTGAATGTCGGGGACCCATCCCAAACGGTTTGCAAGTGTCACTCAGGCCACAACTGAAATGCAGGGAGGCCACCTCAGGCATAAAGGCAACCATAAAATGCATAGGATATAGTGGAAGGGAAGGAATGGGCTTTATGACGGAAAAAATTCAGGCAGGAAGTAACAAGAGGCAGGATGTCCCCTGTCCAGGCAGTTGTGCAGCCCCTGTGGGCCCTGTCCTGGCTGAGGCAAGGGCCCAATGGTGGATCCTGGCCCAGTAAGGCTGTCCCTGCTCTTCTGCCAGAGTAAATTCCCAGCTTGCAGGCCTGGCTCTTGAAAACTAATATCACTGAGAAATCACAAACATAAAGCACCATAATGCCAACCTGTGGTTTACGTTCTTCAGCCAGAATAATGCTTTAAGCTCTCTCCGTGTGTTAAATGGGGCTCAGGACAATTACTTCCTTTCCTCACAGGGGTGTTGTGAGAATTAATTAGTTAACGTGTGTATGGCGCTTTCAAGTTACAAAGTGCTATACATGTGCTAATTAGTTTGATTATTATTAGCTGTATGTCATTTGCACTGTCAGGAAACTCATACATGAGTAATCTAGCCCAACAGTTCAGTTTTATATACTGCATCCTAGCCAATGTATTAGAAATGCCTCTTATAAAAGAAAGAGCAGAAGACCTAAAGGTTTGCACTGTGTAGCTAAAGAGGTTTGCCACCCAAGAGTACCATTTTCATCTTGTAAACATTAACAAAATACTGCTGTAGCAGATTTTAATCCCCAAAGCAACTGTGAAAACTGTTTTGCCACATAGGCGTTCTGGATTCTGGAATGGAATTACAGGAAAAATTTAAAAGTACATAGGAAGATGGCCCTTGGATAGGAGGTAGTGTCCCACCACATACCAATGTGTCTATAATCAGGACCTTGGATTTGGAAATAATTAAGCAATTGGCAGTGAATCTCACTGTTAGTACATGTTTCCAGTGGTATCGTTCAGAAAGCTTGAGGCTAAAGGTGCTTTATAATGACCTTACACATCTAAGAGCAAGGGTTCTCTGACTGTATGTCCCAGGGTAACATTTCTGTATTATAGGAAAAAGAATATATTAAAATGAAAAGAATGAGCTTTCATGAGAATTATAACACATGAAAACTTATTTCCTAGAGATGCATCGTTTTAACTCAAAGTCAGTCACACTATCATTTTAACAAGTAAAGACTGTAGCAATATTATGGATATATGAAGTGAGGAAAAAATAAAATAACTTATATAAATCATTCAAAAAACCAAGTATGCCAAACAAAGTTCTTATAACAGATAACATGTCTGTATAAAAGATAGATAATATGATGGTCACTATATGATTCATTCCCTCTTTCATGCAATTTTCGTGATTCGTAGTGCTTCGTAGCAAGCACAGCTCATTCCTCTCTCCACCCTCCCTGGGCTTCCCAGCATCTTACTCATTCCCCTTGCCTGGTCTCATCATCTTTATGTAACCCTTCTATTTATTCTATTTTATCCCCACCCTGTCTTGATTCATCCTGTTTCTTGATTTTACTATGCTTTTCCTTTTCTTCTCTATAATGACTTTTTGTATGTACAATTTTCTGCTATTCATACTTTCCTGAGACTGCTTTGTGACTTTCTCCTCCATTTTTTATATTATTTTCTCTTGCATGAATCTGAATCTTTTTTTCCCTTCCCTTCCCTTCCCTTCCCTTCCCTTCCCTTCCCTTCCCATTACAAATATGACGACTTTCCGTTTGTAATAATACTGTATTTCATTGAATATTAATATCATTGTGGGTTATATTTTTATATGTTGAAAGCACTTAGAGTTGTGGGAGGAGAACATTTTTATAGTCATAAACCCTCTGGAGCTGGGAATATAATTCCTCTCCCAGCTCTGTGCCTAAACTGCCTCTGACTTCAGTCATGCTTAAAGGTGATGTACGTGCTACAGTGTTCTGCTGAAATAGCACTTCCCTGATAAGCCCACATCATTCTAACATTTTAAATCCCTAGTATGTTTGGATGATTTATGTACAATAAAAGAGTAACTGTGTAGTAAAAAAGCCTTTTTGTTTGTGAAGACTTCTTCCCAAATAGTTCAGCTGAAACTGTTATTATATAAACTGCTCACCCTCTTAAGATATGATCTTCATTTCATAAATTGTGCTAGCAGCCACACCATTATTCAACCCCAGTTCATGAATTGCCCTTTTGAAAAGGAGGAGGAAGGACTGAAAAGGAACTGGTCACTTCTGCAGGCCCTGTTAATAAAGTTGATTTACTACCAGTCATTCAATGCTAAGATGCTTCATCATCTGGAATGTGATACAGTGTAGTGATCATGGTCGAAATCCATCACCTAGAGGTGTCTGCTGGCATCTGTACTGTAAGGACCAAATAACTGTAGAGAGTGGAAACTGGCTAGGTTGACTCTCCAAGCTCTGTAAGAGGTCTATGACCGTAACCTGGCTTTTCAGTTGTTTCTTACAAATGTGTTGAATGTTTTCTGACAGGCTGATTATATTTCCTTTCCTCCTTCCCCACCTTTTGTGTTCTTTCACCTCTGCAAAGCTGGAAAGAAGAGAAATAAAAGTAGTATGGGGTACATGCTTGTGCATCTGATCATGAAGGTGTGCACATATATATGTAGAAACATGTTTAAATTTAGCTGTCAGAATGCAAGATAGGAACCTAAATTAATATTCAGGTACTATTCACACTGGCCAATGAAGTAACTTTTTTATTGTGGTTGCTATTAGAAGTATCCAATCATTATTCTCTCTCATCTTTCTGCAAAGTCTTTCTGTTGAGGACTTTGCAATAAATCCTTTCACCTTTTGGCAAAAAGGGAGAAGAATATGATGAAGTACCTTCTTTAAAAATACAAAGAGACGTGACCTTAGACTAGCTGCAAGTCAGTGAAAAGGAAACAAATTATTTTTCCAGTGGCTGAGTCCCCTGGAAGATTTCTAATGCAATCTTTGTACGTGTGAGAATCATTTTCAGGAAACTTTTTTTATGATGTCACACCCCCACTTGCTGAGATTTCTGGATCTGATCTTTGTTTTTAGTGTTTCAACTGGTGAGTCACAGTCTTTAGAATACTTATTTTTCATTCCAAATCCAGGATATTTATACTACAAAGACAGTTTGGCTTGTATGAATTCATGGTGCTTTCTCATGCATAGAACCCTCTTCACTGCATGTGTCAGTAATTTAAGTCACATTTAAGCACCTATGAATGTTAAATACCCATTCTTTGTGTTCAGTCACATGTCTTTTTGTGTATGGTTCTGTGTCTAATTGGAAAAATAACCATCAGATTTCCCATCTTGTGAAGTAAATTTGAAATATCCTCATAATGAAATGGAACCTTCAGGGAAAAATGTGAATTCTTCATTAAAAATAAAATATAGTAGTGGTATAAAAGCAATTAATAGCAGTCATCTCACTGAAGATCCTGCTCTCTACAATGCCAGTATGAAGCACCTACAGGAAAAGTGGAATGAAATTCTCATTTAACAAATGAAGGACTACCTGAGTAAAGGTATAGCTGCACAAGACTCCTGCATTTCCAATGTGACTTTTTTTTTTCTGCAAAAACTTACTGGATTCCTACTAAAAGGTCACTAATTTTAAATTCCTTTCCAGTGCCTATATATTTTAATTTTGCTAGATTTTTCTGTCTCCTTTGTTGATTGGTGGTTAATTTCCTATGGGTTTATGGTAATTTTATGTATTTTACATTCTTGATCATCTTTTTGCTTTTGAGAAGTACATATTAATATGTTGTGATTTAGACGGTAGCAGCCAATTTGATTTTTTTAGGTGAGCTACAGGAACTAGTTATGCCTTTGGCCTCAATAGTAGGAAGACTACTATAATTTCAACACCAGAGGGACTAAAATCTTATTCTGCAGATTTCTATGTAGCATTACAGTGGTGTTGCTGATGGAGTTGATCTTTGCTCACTGGCTATTAAATATGCAAATATTTTCTAAACTTACTGTAGAGAAAATTTCTAAGATACCATTTTGCCCTCATATATATATGCTTCACAAGTTCTAGTAGATTTTGCATTAATAGCTAAATTACTTTTGAATCCTCATCTGTATTGATTTGTATTTGTCCTGGTTTGAGGTAAAACCGAACCAATTTGGTGTTCTGTAATTTTACATTTTAGCTAGGCCTCCTCTAAGTCTCTGAAATTTACAGCATATTATGGAGAAAACTGATCATTCTCAGGATGATAAGGCCAATGTTTGTGCTAAGTGCCAAGGGATGGTGTGCAGAGAGGCCTTTGCTTATACTTATTGCTATAACAACCAAGGTCAGTCATTTTTTGTTATTTGCCCCTTAGAGGGTCAGAAACAGAAAAGCGTAGAGGGGTCCCACCTGTGGGGAGGAACGGACAAGACAGGTGACCCAAACCTGAACAACTGGGGTGTTCCATCCCGTCTGCCCCATGCTCAGTATAAAAGCTGAGAGATCAAAGGGTTAGTGCTCTTCTCTTCCTGCGATGGCCAAAGTGCAAAGAGGACCCTGTCTGTTTATCTGCCTTTGATCCCAATCCTTGTGTTCCTGGCTCCAGAGCTGGAATGGGGCGGTGGGTGGAGGTAGGGGCCATCTGTCAGTCTGGTTGCGGTGATTTCGGCCGAAACCATGACAGTATTATATTAAACTATGGATAACAGGAAACACTGCCAGAGGAGGGATTTAACTTAAAACCAAAGATGGCCTAACATTATGGCTTCTTAGAATAAAAGAAAGCACAGAAGTATTAGGAGAAAAAGGTACTTTGGCAGGAATTAATCTTTTCGTGACTACATCAGTAAAAAGATAAATACTGTGATGTTACTGGACTTACAGTAATAGTTCCAGTGAATAAAAATATTATTTTATGTATTTTTCACTCTTTTCAAGGACCTAAGAATTTTGACACTTTCTTTTTAAGAAATGGCAGCTTTAAAATTAAGGGAGACAGACTTACCTTTCTGCCAAACATAAATACACAAAATCTTTATGAAAATGCATAGATTGAGATTGATTCTCAAAGAACACTTGCGTAATGTCACCTTCCCAGGAAAAGTGTTGAACAAATTGCAATTAAAAGCAATAGCTGAACAATGCCCCCCCTCCACCCCCCCGCCCAAAAAAAAGGAAAAAGAAAAAAAAAGGAAAAAAAGAGAGATGAAAATAAAAAACAAAGTAAAAAAAGCAAATCTAAAGAAAACATTTTCATGTTTGCTGTAAAATGCTAAAGCCAAGCCTTTTGTGGAAACCATAACTATACACAAGACTGCTCTTCACTGATACTGTTTTAAACTCAAACTGGAGCGTATTATCTACCTTCTTATCACAACCTTTCTAAAAATCTACCTTCAACTACCTTCAACTCTGACCCTTTCCATAAGGCAGAATAAAATGCAAGTTATTTTACAAAATAAAATGCAAGTTATATTTACAAAATAAAAATAATAATAAAAAAGAGTCAGACCAGAACAGGAATTTTAGTAAAACATACAATAAAAGTGACTAAGTAATCTTGATTGGTGTAGCATTTACCCTGACTTTTGTATTTTGAAGTTCTGCCTGAATTGACAGGTGGGTAAGGAAATTCAGATTTACAGTAGAATGAATGAGTATAAAAGGCTGAATTTTAACAAGTGAATGCAGGCAATTAGAACCTGCGGATATTCTAATTTCAGTTGTGTGAAAAGCAGTAGTGGTAATTTTGAGGTATTATACATCACACTTCTTTTATAAGTGATTAAGTGCATTTTCTTGATCATTGCCTTTAAAACCATTCTTTGAACAAAGAGGGCTAAAATGGAAAGGAGATTTGTATTGTTTCTTCTTCACTGTACAATTTCAAAGTGAATATGTTGCTGGACAACAGAAAAGAGCACATTTCAACCTGTAAAGCTTTCCTTGTTTTACATTTTGTGGCAAAATTACATTTCTCCATTTTTTATTGGAAATTATGAAATATTTGGGAAGCATATTTCACCTGTTCTCTAGCTCTGAAAGAGTTCAGTAATCTGGAAAAATGCTGCAATTATTATTTCACAGAGACAGTTTTTCATGTTTTGAGAGCTGGTTTTCCAGATTATCCATTAATGGGCTTTTATATTCCTCCTATAACAGATTTAGATTTTATTCACATTGTTTCAGAAAGCCTGCTGCTCTTATTGTTTTCCAGGAAATATAAATCTGGAATTTCTTCAGAGTTAAAGACAACTTAAAAATAACATATTTTTTTTGCCAGCTTCTTACTCCTAGCTGTTGTTTGCTGCAGGAAGGACTTTCCCACATAAAAAGTTAAACATGAATATCCAGTATGTCATGCAAAGACGCCACAAGGCAGTCAAGGCAGCTGAATGTGTTTATATATGCTAATCTATATGTAAGCTTAGAGATCCTTGGGTCAAAGGCAAATAAATTCAATCAAGCAATTATAGGTGGAATCTTGGCCTCATGGACACTGGTAACAAAATTTTTATTAAATTCTGTAGAAAGAACATTCCAGCATCATATTGCAGGTGCGTCTGATCTGAGATGTGGGGTGCCCTGAAGGATGATACTGTTCTACATCACCACACGTTTCTGCCAACTTTTTGTTTAAGGACAGTTGAGCGTTCAGACATGTGATGAGCTGTTCTGAGCACAAATATTTACCAAATAAGGTGATTATTGTTCATTGCATCAGGCATTCCCTGGGAGAGACGTGATTGTTTAGAAGGGATACAGAAGTGTGTCGCTGGCTGAGATTTGCTGAAGTGCCTCAGAAAACTTAAGAGAGCTACAGTGTATGTGCTGGATACATAGATAACTATTAATTGGGTTGCTGTGCTTTCTTAAACTTGGTAAGTGTTTGAATATTCAAATTCCACAGCTGCCTGTGAGATATTATTCAAACACGCTGTGCCAGGATAGACATTGGCACGTGCTACAGTGAAAACAAATCACAGTTTTCATTTCACCACCCTTCAAAATCAGCAAAAAGTCGACCCATCCTGCTTATTTTCTTCCATGCTAAAATGATGCATTTTGAGGAATATTTAGGTTTGCACTTAAAAAGGAATGACATTTTAATTTGACAGTAAAGCATGTCTCTAGCCATTCACACACCCTCAAAGCCTATTCCTTCTTTTAGTTAACGTGCATATTTTTGCTGGAATATGGTTCATAAATCTATGTTAACGACACCTTTGATTTTAGTTTAACTGTTCCAGACCATATTGCATACATGTACAAAAATGTAGTCAAATAAATTTGTCTTTAGTCTTCTTCCCTTTTTCCCAAAAAGCTAAATATTTTTGTTTTGTTCAAGTACTAACTTCATTATGAAATTCAGACAGCAAAATTTAGAATTTTGAGTTGCTGGGATTTGTGATGGTCATTTGAAATCCAGTTGCATTTTTCATCTAAATCAAAATAATTTTGGTTTTCATTATTTTTCCCCCCAAGGAAACTTATTCAAATAATCTTGTTTCTGGTACTATTTGATCAAGTATAAATCAAGCTAGTCCCAATTTATTTCACCTTTAAATAATCTCCCATCATTTTTGAATTTTGGGGAAAGAATTCCTGTTCCTGTGGCTGAACAGATGTTTCTTCTTAAGGAAGCTCCTTTATTTAATTATTTGCCTTATGTCACATTTCTGCAAATTAATATAGTGACTTTAACATGCATCCTGTTTGTCTTTCTCACTGAAGTCACATTCTCTAAACTAACTTAGTCACTTTTATTGTATACAAGATCGTGATCTGCACCTTGTTCCCCTGTTGATTCTCTGGTTTACCTCTGAACTGCCTGAATTGCCCTGAGCAAAAATGAGTAAAATAGTATGAAACACCATATAAGAGGTCTAATTAAGTTAATAAGACATGTGGTTTGATATAGCAGCTGGCTTTAAGGACATGCTATATGCTTCCACTCCTTACAATCTTACATATTTGCATTCTTAAGCCCTAAATTCTGTGGGATTCAATTTCTCCCAGTGAGAAGTACAGTAATGGAGAATATAGAAAGGGACAGAATAGATGAGACCCAGAACTGATGGAGGTGGGAGAATTGGTTAATGTGAAGTGATTTTCTATTAAGTGAACAGACAGTTTTATTTATTTTTTCTCAGTAATATCTAATGTATGGAAGGAAATTTGCACTTCCCTAATGACACTCAAGTTACATCCACAAAGTTGTGTGATAACTCACATTACCTCAGACTTCATCCCAGGGACACAGGAATGGAAGAAGCATCAGGCTGTGTATAGTTTCTTTGGCCCATCTGGGGTTCCTCTGTAGCTGAGGGTTTGGAACGCCTGTTCCAAACTCCTGTGCCTCAGCAGCCTTCACAGGTATGTGAAAGTTTCACAGGGAAAGTAGTTATCATTGTATTCGTCCACAACAAAGAGGATCTGAAGAAATTTCAGTGCTATATTTCTACATGAATGGAGTATCCTACTTTACAAATTATGAATATTTTCCATAGTTTCACTAGTTGTTTTTTTTTTTTTTCTTTCTGGTACTGTTAGAATTAATTCGACTTCTGTTTGATGTTTCTGATGCCTTCATGAATTTAATTATTCTTGGGCAGAGACCTTTAATTCTGTCTGCTGTCCTCTCATATTGCTGCAGTTTTCTGAGTTTTACTATTGATTATAACCATAATATTAGTATAAATGCCTAGCATCTTACCTCTGATTTTTTCAACTGTTTAAAGAATTTAAAACATATTATTGTTTAAAATCAGGAAAGCACTGACTTTTATATCATTTCATCTTTATTCTCTCCAGGAGCTGCCTTAGCATACTGTACTCTTCTTTAAGTGAAAACATGCTAGGAATATTTAATTCTTTTTCTGTCTACTACTTTTAAATAATATTTCTAATTAGAGAAATTTAAAATGTAAAGTATTAGATAAAATTTCTGTGGGAGAAAAATAATGTAGGGATGTGTTTCCATAAAACAAACAGATCTGTATCATGCTTTGTGCTCTTTTGAGCAGTCTCTGACCAAAGGGAAGGTGTGAAACCAAAACCACAAGATTTTCTCATTCACACAAAATCCTTGTGCATCTGTACTGTCTTTCCCAAAGTATAGCAGGGGATGGTTCCCTTCACAGTGTCAAAAGGAAACAATAACTGGGGTAAAACTTGTTTGCCTTCTCCTACTGAAATAGACATGGACACTAGATGGGTTCTTGCACTGTTTAAGAGACAGTATAGCAGGAACAGTTGTGCTTGCTCCTGAACATTGCTGGACAATTTCTAGTGCAGACCCCAAATAGTGAATAAAACAAGCATTTGTCAAAACAAATTTCTAAATAAAACAAATTTCGTCAGCTACTACTGTTGCTGTAACTTTCTGCCATACTGGTAGGTTTGTTGCCCATGTCCCAGAGCAACTGTTTTACCACATTTTTAATAACCACTTCATTCTTTCTATCCCCATGAAATGTTGTCTTTAGACATGAAGTCCTCCCTGGAGGTTGCATACCTCTTTACTCCCCACAGTTCAAGGGAGCGTGCCTTAGGCCTTGCCAGCATTTGCAAATTTAACATTTGTAATTTCAACAATGCCAGCAATAAGTGGAACAGCAGGACTGACTTTTGCAGAGACGAGATTCATCATATGTCTTTAGCACAACCAAGAAACCTACGCTCTAGCTCTGCTATTCACATACTGGCATATTGTTGCTATGCTGCTGTTGCTGCTGTAAGATGGATATTATTTCTTAGCAAACTGGCATAAGTGACTTCCCCCCATCTCCCTCCCCTCTGCTGCCGACAGATGGAACAACAGTCGTCCTGTACTCGGTAGGAGATATGGGAATTAGTAGAAGTCATCTAGCTGTGCCATCAGGGAATGTGCTGTTGATACTTGAACTAGAGCATCAGTATTTTCGCTGTACTGAGTTTGTAACTAGCTTTTCTTTTGCCAGCGGCTGTTTTTGTGTTTGTTGCTGAAATTATAAATTCCTTCCATCCGCTCAGTTTCCTAGAGCAGCGGTAGAGGATTTCACAGACTGCTGAGAAGCCTGTCAGATGCTTGCAGAGCTGATAAACATTTCATTGGTGTCTTGGAGGTTTCACCTTCATTGATGCATAGAAATGTTCTAGAGGATGCAATACTGCAATATTTCATCTCCTGGATGAAAATTAAGATTCTGTGTGTTTTTTACAGTTTATAATGTCTGAATAGAATTTGAAAAGAACAGACAGTTCTTGCACTGGAACCTGAAAGTAATCTAATACTTTGAACCTGCAAACACTTATGAATGGGTGTTGTCCCATTGGATTTTCTTTCTGGTGTAATTCAGGCTACTCATGAGCATAAAGGTTCTCATACGGGTAACTGCTTGAAGGGGCTGAGCATCATTTGTGCATAATACAGAACCAGGAAAAAAAGTGAAAATGAAGTAATTTGGATGGTTCTATTTGCTTTCTGCATTAGGTTTTTGACTTCCAGGCAATTCTGAACATGATTTATAGTTGCAACCATGTCAGTGAAAGTTAAAAGAATTTAATGCCTTCATTTGTTCTTACAGAAGTCAGATGTTACGAGATCTGTAATGATGCTGTGCAAGTGCAAGAAGTGCAAGGAGATTCCTTGAGATGCAATTCCTTTACAGCTCACTGCCTTTGATTGATTTGAAAGGCTGCTTTATACATTATAAATGGATTTTGACCATAGCAACATTGCGTTCTCTACTACTAGAAGCTGGATTGTACAGTACAGTGTATAGTACTGTACAGTGGCAGCTTTTTGATTTGCCACAATAACTGACCTTGAGTATGAATCTCTATGTCAGCCTATTACAAAATCATAGCATGCATAGTGAAATAGCAGAAGCTAAGTTTCTTATTGAGAAGTCCTTTGAGTAATACAGTACAGAGGGATGAATGCAGCTGTTCTAAACAGTCAGTTGAGGAGGAATGTTAAAAGACAGAGAGGGCTGAGTGACCACTGAGGGGATTGAAATCAGAGGCTGTATTTCAGGTGGGTACCTATGTAGTTATCGTTCAATCTTAATTCACAGTATTAATTCTCTCATGAAATGCTGTGAAAACATAGACTTTCCACCAAATGTCTGTGTTTTGGACAGAGATCTCTCTTGCTTGCATTGGTAATAGTATAAACATTGCATGGGGGCAGCAAAAAAACACAGAAGCAAATAAATTCATATTGTGAAAAGGAGGTCCAAAATATCTTGGCAGTGGCCAGTTTGTCATTTACTGCTTCAGGTTTCCTTGCCAACATTTAAATTAAACTGGACTAGAATCAAATCAGTTCTAACAGTACCCTGTTCTAACCTTTGGTTAAGCTGATAATTTTCAGCTTGTTAAAATGTTTAATCTATATCAAAACTGCATCACACTGTCACTCTTTGGCACATTGTGGGCCTGGTGAATAGAAATCTACACAGCATCATTTTCTTGCACAGTTACAGAATATTAATTCCATGGTTTCTTTATGAGCCACTTGGTCCTGCCAGTTGCCTAGTGTAGAGATGCAAAACATTTTTTCTTCTCCTGAGAAATGTGATTTATTAGATTATTATCCAAACAGAATGCCATTTCAATAGTGCCAAATATGTACCATTCAAAAGAAACAGACATTCACAGGGAAAAGTATAAATGAAAAGAGCAAGTGGAAGCAGGTTCGTGGTCAGGGCACCAAACGACCTCCCACTTTACCTACCTCATCGTGTCAAGTACCTCTGAGGAATAGGTATGAGGCTCTGCTTCAGAATGGCCACTTGAGCAAAGAAGTAGGTAAGGGGCACCCTACAACACAGATGCCTCCTAGGCCAAAAAAGCACATACCCCGGATCACACCCTCTAAGAAAACGCAAAGGGGTTATAGTTTTTGGGGACTCCTTCTTGAGGGGGACAGGGGGCCCAAATGCCAGGTGGACCCTCCTCAGAGGGAAGTCTGCTGCCTTCCTGGAACCCGGGTGAAGAACATCACCAGGAAACTTCCTGGTTTAGTATGGTCCTCAGATTATTATCGGCTAGTGTAGTAGGGTGCAGAGGAGACAGCAACTTGAAGCTCAAAAGCTATAAAGAGAGACTTCAGGGAGTTGGGAGGCTTACTAAAGGAATCTGGGATCCAGGTATTTTTTCATCACTCCCTCCAGTGGCAGGCAATGATGCCAAGAGGAGCAGATGGATCAAGTCAATCAATACATTGCTCCACAGCTGGTGTCAGCACCATAAATTTGGGTACTTTGATAGTGGGTTGGTTCATATGGCACCAGGCTTGTTAACAGGAAAGAGAAGATGCCTCTCTCAAAAGGGGAAGACTGTTCTGGCACGAGGCATGATGGGCTGGATTGACAGGTCTTTAAACTAGATTTTGACCTGGACAGGCTGGAGAGATGGGCAAGGAAGAACCTCTTTAGGTTCAACAGGGAAAAGTGTAGGGTCCTGCACCCGGGGA
>BJBW01018429.1:0-19389 GCA_004320125.1 Scolopax mira | reverse complement strand
TTTCCTAATATCTAACCTGAACCTCCCCTGGCACAACTTCACTTCTATATCCTGCTCCCACCTGGAATTGCTCGGCAGGCTGTTAACTGGTTTGCTGGGAGAGGATGCCTGATGCCTTTTGGCCAGGGATAGTAGCGGCACAGGAAGGAAGAAAGGTTTTGCTGCTCTGGAAAAAAAGCCACACTTCAGCAGCCATAAGGGAACGTACATCTCTGTTTGGCTGACTTATCTGTCATCCCAGTAAAACAGCTTGACAGCTTGCTGCTAACGCCTGTGCACCAGCACGGTCACCAGATCAAGGCACAGAGGGAATACATTTAACACAGGGAACTCCCAGTTTGCTTACTGCTTCCTTCAGCAGAACCTCTCCAAAGAGCTGTGACTCTTTTTTCCTCGCCTCTGGATTTACTTGGAAGTCATCTTCTGCTGGTGAAGGACCTGGCCAAATGAACGTACCAATGGTGCAGGGAACTGCAGACCTGCACCTCGGATGATGGCTGAAGATTTGACAGTGGAGGAGAGAAAGAACAGGAGCTAAAGGCCAGGAGTTTATCCCAGTTGCACTGGTACAAACCTGTTGCCGGTCCTTAGGTGTCAAAGGTTGTGCAATTCAGAATGAAATCAAGTGAAAGCTCCTGCTCTTGAATGGCTTCTGAGAGCAGCGGAGAAGGGGCCACTCTCTGTGTCTCAGGGGAGCTTAGAGGGGAGCTGGGTCCTCAGCGCCACACAGGATGGGAACTGGCAGAAAGCAAAGGTGACACTGCTCCGTTAGCCTTTTTAATAAAACATGGGCATTGCCTGCTGAAGTGCATTACCCATAGCACAGCCCAGGAAATGGCATGCTGACTGATTTTGTCTTGCCAGACTTTAACCTAGTCTGTGTGTGACATATTGATCATGTAATTTCATCGGCCAACTAAACAGCTGGGGAGAGGAGATTTTTCTGCCTGAGGAAAAGACAATTCTGTGACAAACTCTGTCTCTAAGAGATGTTAATTACAGCGTTCCCTCTGGGGAAGACTCCTGCTGTGGCCAACCTTGTCAGGTGCTTCAAACTAGTTTATTCTTCCTTTCCCTGTCCATCATCCCAGTCTTTATCAGGTATTTAATTAGCTCTCCTGCCAAGTGAGAGATGTCTCTCACACGAGTCCAGTGTTTCCTGTTCTCGAGGACCCTTGGACTAGGGATTGCTGGAGTTAGTTTTCCTTGGTTTTAGCTCAGCAAAACTGACT
Organism: Scolopax mira; assembly: GCA_004320125.1. Lineage (NCBI taxonomy): Eukaryota > Metazoa > Chordata > Aves > Charadriiformes > Scolopacidae > Scolopax > Scolopax mira. Next base: position 18,157 of record BJBW01018429.1, on the reverse strand, counting down.
TTGTCCAAAGAACAGCAATGAGCTGAGAAGCCTCAACTCCCCTGCTGCGGGTCCTTCAGCTCCTGCTGTTCTAGCATGGAATTCAAAAGGTCTTAATCTAATTTCTGGAAAATCTCTTATTGGTAGCACAATGTACCATCCTGATCATCTACCACCTGTAGGGGTAGGCACTCCAAACCTGCAAACTTAGAACTGTGGATTGAGGGAAAACCATAACTGTAGGGTGTACTTTGGTGGTGTTACTAGAATTTATCCTCATTCCCTCATGCCTGGCAGCATATTTGGAGAATAAGTATTATGAGGAGTGGCTGAGGGAGCTGGTGGGTTACAGCCTGGAGAAAAGAAGGCTGTAGAGACCTTCTAACTCTCTCCAACTCCCTGAAAGGAGGGTGTAGCCAGGTGGGGTCGGTCTCTTCTTCCACGGAACAAGCAATGGAACAAGAGGAAACGGCCTCAAGTTGCACCAGGGGAGGTTCAGATTGGATATTAGGAGAAATTTTGACACTGAAAGGGTTATTAAGCCTTGGAATGGTCTGCCCAGGGAAGTGGTTGAGGCCCCGTCCCTGGAGGTATTTAAAAGATGGGTTGACATAGTGCTTAGAGACATGGTTTAGTAATGGTTTTTATCAGAGTAAGGTTGATGGTTGGATGTGATGATCTTAAAGACCCCTTCCAGACAATTTTATGATTCTATGACCCCTCCGATGCTTCTGGACAAGTGAGTTGGTCAAAGTCATATTAGTGGCACTAGTATAATCAATAAGTAAGCATTTACTTCTATGTATACAAACTACTGCTCTTCAGGGATTTTCCTCGCATGACACTTGGAAACTCCTCATTTGACCTGCCCTTAACAGGACCTCATCTCTCTTCTCCCCCTCTTTTAATAAAGCTTTATTAGATATTACCTTGAGTTGTTTTTTTCTGGTGGAAATGTAGTGTCTATCCAAAGCAAATAACTCGCCGCAATGCAATTAGTTGAAAATTGCACATGCAGTAAGTATATAATTGAATTTTTATTAATGCCCTTCACCTGCCTTCTTAATTTTTAGCTGTATTTTGCTCTCCAAGAACTGGAGCAACTTTTTTCAAAGGCCGTTTTTGTCACTCTTCTACTAGGAAAAGTTAAAACGCAAAATTTCTCAACAATCTAATTTACTTTCTTTTGCTCTGTAGTTAAAAGGTAGTTAAACCCCTAAGCATTCATTCAACTTTAATGAGGATGAGAAAGTAATTGCATATGTATTTCTGTATAATTATGACTTAATTGCATTACTAGTATATTTATCTTTCGCTTATTTAGCCAAGCTCAGAAAACAGTGTATTAGGATGAGCTGATGTTTGTTTGGAAGAACAAACCAACACGATTAGGAACAGAGTACTCCTGCACATGAGCACATAGAGGACGCATAAATAATAGATTTTTTTACAGGTTTAGCCTACATTTTTCCTGAAGGCCAGTTTTAAATGCTTGTTATCAGCTGTGGAGGTGTTAAAACCCTTTAAAGATCAGAGGAATCCAAGATATAAATCTTTCTAGTGTCCATTTTTCTGACCGGCTTTGAAGATCCTGGACAGCTTTGAAAAAGGATCTCGATACTTACTTGTCAATTCTAACATAATTCAGGGATCAAGAAAGTCCATTTTGCTGGTCCAAGGAAAACTACTTCATCTTTGAAGAAACTGTAAGCTGTTGAAAAATGCTATTGAAAATCTTAATTTTGGTTCTTCTGTGTCACTGTGATTCCTGCGTTGCTGTTGGACACATGGATGCTCCCTGAGGCATCCCTGTCTGGAAAGACAATCTGTCTTGTTCAACATGCAAGTCCAAAAGTCAGAGAAATGGGAATGGTTGTGCTTTTCAAATGAATTTACAAACCACTATTATTTCAAGGTGAATAGGAGGAGACATTTTCAGTGAAGTTTCAAGGGCAACAAAAGCTACTATCTGAGAAAATAAGGCTGTATCTGTACTAGTAAATTCAAGAGACTCACAAGAATAAGACTGACTATTATTAAAGTCATGGAACAGTCTCTGGAACAAATCTGTTTGATGTTAACTGATGTTCTCTATCACTTGCATGCTCTTCTGGTAATGATATTGATATTTCCTAATGCTCTTCAGCCTTCAACTGCTTTCGAATGTATGCAATTTCTAAATTTCATGCTCTGTGTCTACCTCAACCTCACATTTTTTTCTTTTCTTTCAGCAAGATCTGTACAGTATTTTTCCACCAAGAAACATATAATAGTGTGTTTAGGCGATGTTAGAAAATACTCTGTGAAGACCAACACAAAATGAACTTCTGCTGGATCACATTTATCTTGGGAGATACTCAGGCATCTGTGGATTAAAGTTCAGTGCAAACTAAGTGCCTTGTACTGTTATACAAAACAATAGAAATAAAAAATTCTCAGAATGAAATGTTGATCTAAAATATATCCCACTTATTTGGGATATAAAAATTTGCTAGTAAAAATTTGCAACATGTCTACTCAGTATTCTTTCAGATGATATTTTTGATCCTGGTTTCATTCTGATCAGAAATGATGCAGTCACTTCCCAGAGATACACATCCTTTGTGAATGGACCTTCCATTCTCCACAGAACTTAAATATCTGTAATTTTTTTTTCTGGAAAAGGCTCTCCTTGCTCAGAACTTTGTTTCTGTTTCTGACCTCAGGGAAATAATAATAATGAAAAAAGAAAACAAAAAACTTTAGCTGCAATCCATCTTTTTATTGCCACAGTTACGGAAAATTTAGATTTTCATTAAAAAACACAAATATTTTTCAATAGCTGTCAGCGCAGAAGACCAACTCTAAAAAGCATTTGAATGCATAATTGTCATTGATTTTTAGTATGACTTAGATAAATTATTTTGGATCTACGCCTGATTACTTGGGCCTTGAGAAAGGGTCACCTCTGAGTTCATTACAACAAAATCCTGCCTGATTTTTCTTGGGAGAAGCAATACATTAAAAAGCCAGGAGTGTGTGGGAAGGTCACCCGCTCTCCCTGCTCACCTGAGCTCTGCTGCTGCTGCTGCAGTCAAAAAGGGGACTGGAGGTCCAGGAAGATAAAGTCTGTGTTTTGGAATTAGTGTTGCTGGAAAAGAGGACCCGGACAGACAGAAACTAGGGTCATGATGGTGGTTTATACCACTCTGAGGAAGACCAGTTGTGAATACATTACTTGCTGGGCAAGGTGTTGTTGGCATAAACCAACCCCTATACTCCAGCGTTTCCTGGGAAGAGGAGGAAGCTGTGGTGGGGATGGCCAATGTCTGTTGGAGGTAATTGGGTCTCCCTGCAAGGGTGGGGGTCTGACCCACAAATTCTGATGATTAGGGGTGGGATTGTAGTTACAGACCCTGTTTCTCCAGGCTGCTGCTTTATGGGCTGTGCCCCAGTAGAAGATTAGCCAGAATTTTGGAGGTTTGGAGGAGGTTGCTGTGGCTCTAACCCCCAGTATCAGCCTGGGGAGATCTGCAGAGCGAGGGTGCAGTGTCCACACCACCACTGGAAATGGAAGTCTGTCCCCTTGGTTCCCAGCCACACATTCCCTGTAGATTCTATATGTCCATGTATGCTCCAGCACAGGGCAGGGACAGGCTGGGAATAAACATCTAGGATGATGGAGAGGTCTGGGCAGCAATGCCATCTTATAACCACTACAAAAGCCATAAGATGTTGGTGTGACAGGGCATTAGCTGTGAGTGGAAATCACTGGCCTGGCCAAGAATGCCCTCAGAGATGGAGAGAGAGTGAGTATACTTGGGGAGAGAAGATCAGTGCCTGATGAGGGGGTAATGAAGTGCAATGGAGTTGATATGAAGTGGTTATTGATCATGTTTACTCCCCTCCTTTCTCTCCCACTCGGCTGCAGCCACACCAAGGCTGCAAACACTGAGCTTGTAGGGGGGACACAGCTGCCTGGCTTTTAGTAAGGACACAGGGGATGGTGCCCGGCCACCAAGCCCCACAAATGTTTCGTGTGTACATCCCTGAGCAAACCCTCCTCACTGCTGCAGAGAATTTCTAACTCCCTGAGCCTGGCACAAGGTATGTGATGACAAGGACCGATCAATACATAAAAACTTTCACGAAGAGCCTGGCTTTCAGAGCCTCTGCAAATCAGTGCCTGTCTACAAATGGCCTGGGGCCAAGCTACGCTGGCTTCTGCACAGGGAAGGAGAGTTTCAGACTGGACAGGCAGGGGAAGGACGGTTCTTCTGGTGAATAACAAGAGGCTTGAGAGATGCATTTGCGTTGTTTTGTCTATCAAGAGCTCCAGATTCCATTGCTCCCATCCCTTTCACCAGCAAACACATTTCCCTTGTAAAGAGGGCATCTCTTTAGATGGAGATTCAGATTGCCTTTAGTACTGTCTAAATTCTATCCAGAGCAGACTTTTGGCATCTGAGTTTTGGGTAATTAATTTTATCTGCTCTTATTTCACCAGTTGGCTCGTGGGAATACTTGAAACTAAACAGACACCTCCATTTCGAACCACAAAGGTGACTGTTTCCTCTTCATCCCACAACAGATTCTTGGCCTGTGGACTTCACAGAGCATCCTAAGAAACTCATGCCCACATCTTTGTGTTTTTATTATTCATTGACCCACAGCAGCAATCAAATGATGTTATCTAAGAAGAGAAGGCAGACTTTTCAGAAGAAAATGGCAATAATGCTATGAATTTGGATCTAAAAGCTTTGCAAATATTTGTTCAAATTGCCCATCAAATTTTTCTTTGTATGTCTCAAAATTCTGTTGCCTTTCAGGTGGAATCTGCATCTTTGCTTTCTCTCTGTCATTTTCTCTGTACACAATTTAGTGTGCCTGATTGCTACGGTAAACTTCTCGAAGTGAAGAACTCGACTCAGTTCATTGCTTGGAGCAAGACATTCTGCTTTCCTGCATTTTCATTGTGACCCTCTCACAAGGGTCTCCAACAGGAACTAAGGTTGGATGGTCGAGGAACACAATGGTGCTTGTAACCAGGGTAACCTGCTCTGTGTCCCTGTCTAAAATCCCCTCCTTAAACTGCAGTTGTATGACAGGAAAGTGTGCTCAAATACCAGAAGTTGAATTATTAGGTATCATCTTATCCAGTATTTTTGCCTGAGGTAAAAAAGAAGACTCGATTTTACTTGTCAGCTTCCTTCTAATCTCTGCCATGGCTCTGCTGTCCTAGAGATCATGTTGTCACCTGCAAGCTCTGGGTTTTACATGCTCAATCAAAGCAGGTGCCCCCCCCGGTCACTCTGTGTTCATTCACGCTCTGATGAAACAACAGGGAACAGAATTCTATCATCCAAGACAAGATCTACAGTTGATGACACGCAGGGCACCCAAACCCCATTTACTGCCTCTCAGTGACCAGAGAAAGGCTTCTGCCCTGGGCTGCTCCCCTGAGGCTCTGTAGATTCAATCCCATCCTTCAACTTTTCTGCACAGTCAGGAGAAGGCAACAGGCAGCTCCAGAAGAAAATTAATCCCACCTCTCCTAGATACCTTCAGGAAAGCTGTATTTCCTATTTCCCTCTCCCATAAAAAACTACAAATAAATGAGAAAAAGTTGTGCAGATTTTCTTTGGAGAATACATGTACAGTTCTTCTATTTGCTTTCCAGTTGTCAGTCCTTCTCAGCACATTTGTGTGATATTTTCCTACTTCCTTTGCAATACAAAGCTACAAATACCCTTCTAAGTGCAAACTGCAATTCTCACTCAGCTACGTGATTCCAAGAGCTGTGGCTGAAAAAAGTCCCCACACTCTAAACATCATGATTGTTATTTAAAAAGTGAAGAGTGCTAGAGACATCAAGTCAACACAACTAAAATGTGAATACTGATTTGCAAACTATTTATAGAGTGAAAAACGGAAAAAGAAAATAAAGCTGAATTCCAAATGCGTTTAAAGAAAGGTGCAGTTTGCACTTGGATTACTCCCGAGGGAAATAATGAAGAAATAAGCTATATTTGAGAAAAAAAAACAACCCTTCTCTGTAACAAATAAGGAACTTGGCTCTTAGAAAGTGAAATTCATCAGCACGTTGAAGGCCACCATGAGGCCTATGTATCACCGAATCTTCACACTGGGAGTGTTGGAGATCACGCAGCTCTTGAGACAGATCCCCAGAAGAGATGAATTCCACTCACTGAGCAGATGACTCCTGACATCCTTTCGTTTGTCAAATTTAACGATTTTACTGATTATGGTTATCAGCCACCTATTTTTTTGCTGAAAACGGATACTGGAGCGTGACAGCAGTTATCAGCCCAGCTGAATAGTTGTTCACTCCCAGCTCTCTATAAATACAGAATTTATGAAATAATCTCGAGCACATGTTGGTTAAAAATTCAAGGGCAGATGAATAATGAATATCAATGGACACTCCTGCATTAAAATTTAATACTAGCAAAGGAAAATGGTAACAAGACGTTTTCCAGGATTCTGCAGAACAATTACAAGCACTATTATTTTTCTCTGGAACAGGCTTCCTCCACTGAAGTCTTCAGGGATTTCACTGAGCACTCCTACAAACATGCAAGTGGAAGCAGATATCTCGGCAGATAAAGGTGCAGAGTGCTTGGGGCAAAGCCATCTTTTCTTTATGAACTTCCTAACTGTGGAATATGGAGTGAGTCAGTTTTAGAGAATTACCTATTTTAAAGCTAGAAATGAGCATTAGCAGAATGCTGAATAACACAGGTCAGCAAATGCCATTAATTTCCAAGAGTTAGAAGAGGCTTAGCTGAAAAGTAGAATTACTGAAAAGAAAAATGGTCCTGTTTTACCTTCGACCAGGACACCATTCCATCACTCTCCTCTTCTAGGGCACAGAGCTTTTTAGAAAGACATTTAATCTTGATTTCAAGACTTCATACAGGAACAGGCTTTAAGGCCAAGAGGGACTGGTTGATACTGTCTCTGAAAATCAGTGCTGTAGTTTAAACAGAAATTAATTAAAGGAATTCCTTTGCTGTGGGAAAATGCCTATGGGTCCACTCAGCAGTTTAAGTTCCTGTGTAACTTGACAAAAGGCTTGATATCCTTAATAAACTTCTGAGGCTCTCTTTGGAGGTAGCTGCATGTTCACAGGAGTCTCCTGGAAATTTGGGCATCTTTATAATAAGCCCTAAGCAAAGCCATCGCTGAGGGGTGTTCTCATCAGCAGCGAGAGGGAATGAGTCAAATTTGGTGATTAAACATAGTAAAACGTTCAAGTAGAGACATAGTCACTCCAGCTGGTTATACAAAAGCACAAGTTAAGATTATGACAGGAGACAGCTTAATTCCCTTTTCAGTTCCTCTCTGCTGCCTGGCAGAGCAGTGGGAATTCAGGTGTTTCAACGGTACAGTGTGCTTAGAGAATTGCTTTTTTTTGCCATTTACTGTCTTTTCTTCCTCCTCCTCTTCACTGGAGCAGTGTTAGTACTTTTTAGCTGTGGAGTCTGAATGGGCCTCAACGACATTAGCTGTTGTTTAGCAGAGCAGATCAAAGGCATGGCAGCAGCTGATTGAGCTGATTTGAATAATAATACAGAAATCTCCCATTTACAATGCACAGGCCTATTCCCTGTCTTCACTTTGTTATAGCCCCCTGATGGCTGCAGCTGGAGTCACACAGAGGGGATCAGGGATGGGTTGTTAGCGGGCGAGTTTAAGAACAATTATTTCTACACAGCCAGTTAGTTGGACACAGTTTATTATTTGTATTCAGATACAGATTGGAGACAGTACATTTCATGATTTCTCTTGGTCTCTCCCGTTCAAGCATCCCCCAATACACCCTCTCCATGCCCTGTGCCAGTGGGGCACCACCAGCAATGACTCTGGTTCACAAGTGACCCATGTAATTCCTGCACACAGCTAAGGTCAGGTCCTAAGAGCCTCCCCAAGTACTTCATAGGTCCTCAGTCTCAGTTTTGATGCATTTATTAACAGAAATATGATCCTGCTGTTAATTTATCCCTTCACTTATGTTCAAGATTCCCACTCTTGTTGCAAGGGCAGTTGATCTTGTGAGACAGGCACTGAACCCCACAAGGTCCAGCTCAACACTAAAGTTTGGGTTTTTTTTAAATGTTCTGGACTGTTGTTTAGAAAAACTAGTTCTGAATTATGAATTAATTTAGTCCACCAAAAGATGTAAGTAGGTGTCTGGAGAGGTGGCATTTCCAAAGTTAGACTCCTGCTGCCTTTCAGCAAGAGCGAGATGTTTGTTCTGCTGAAGTGCCACTGGGTAAAGCTAATAAGATTGGGGTTCGGGAGCTTCCCAATATAGCAAAGGGAAAATACATCACACAGAAGGTGTGTGTAACCCCTTGGGTAACCCCAGTGTAGGTGTTTAGGAGCCTTCCTTCCTGGGGCTGCCCTGTTCTGTTGGCTCTTGTGTCTTTGGGGCACCCAGCGCCAGGGATTCAAAGGCAGATGAAGCTCTCAAGAGGCAGGGGAGTCTTTGCAGCATTTAAAAAAAGACTATAGCAGTATAAGTGCCCACTCATCTCTAAAGGAGGAATTCAGAATTGGGCTGTGTCAAGGAGTAAGAGATGTGAGAGACTAACAGGGAGGCTTGGCATCAGCTGGGTATAAGGAAAAACAGGATTCTGGTCTCCATTAACTCAATGACTCCTGCAGCATCCTCTCCATGTCAACAGGCTACAGAAATCCAAGGGAGGGAAAAAAAGCCCTGCTTGAACTCAGCAGCAATTCGTTTTGCTAGCAAAATATTTTCAAGTGACTGTGGTTGCTAAATGAGAACACAGATTTGGGCAGGAGGGAGAGAGAAGGGTGGAAAATGAAGTATTTCAACAATTACACAGATGAAACAAGAGAGTGGCTGGGTATAGTGCAACACAGTCCAGCTGCCTGGCCGTGTAATTGGGCTGCAGCCTGTCTGGTTGAAATGAGGGAGGCATTTCTGCAGGGAGGTTAAATTAAGAGTTGGTGATGACAAGCAGACATTATGGAAATGTCAAAATTAGCATGTGCTGAATGAGAACATTGGATGGCCCCAGCTACAGTCCAGCAGCTCAGAAAGAGCAAGGGAAGGAGAGTCTGAGGAAGGGAAATAGTCCCCTCAGTGTGGCTGCTCCTACCTGTCCTCTGTGGAGCAGTTATTCTATCACATGGGACAATTTTTGCCAGAGCTGATACTTTTTCATGAGCGATAACATGAGAAGAGAAAGACCAAAAGTTGGCTCCTGCTCTGAGTTCCCTTGTGGTAGTGTCTTCCTTCCCCAGTAACTGATGGGGAAAGCAATGTTTCCTCAACGAAGGGTGGACCTTAAAGTTATGGGAAGAGGAAGGTTCTCACACTCATTTCCAGAGCTCCCAGGTTCCCCCAAGGAAGGGAAGGCTCCTTTGTGTTCAGTCTCATCTGCTAACCAGATGTTGACTTACCATTTTCATTTTCACCCTACCTATACTGTTTTTAAAACAAAATCAATGAAACAACTCACAACAGGCACGGTGTTTTGTAAACTTTAGAGCTGTTGAGGGTTTTCCCAAAAAACTTATTGCTTGTACAAAATGTAGTTCTGTAGAAACTTTGTGGAAATATTTCAGCCTAATTTTTTGGCTAAGGAAATGGGGAACGCACTTAGACATGCACTTTCTGAGAGGAGGCACTGCTTCACATCTCTTTGGACTTGATTGTGTCTGCTGCACCACAGGAATGACTGGAAGATGGGGAAGAAGGGAAGGACTGTGCTTGTTCTCCTTCACCTAGTAATGCTTCTGGAAAAAGAGCTTTATCTCTGCCATCTTGACACAGTCACCAACACAGACTTATTGAAACCACATTAGGGAGCTGCAGAGAGCACTGTGAAGCCAAACCTCTCTTGCAGACCTCTGGTTGCAGTTATATGCAAAGTGGATGGCCCCACTTGTGATCCTTCATTTCTCCAACTATGTCTCTTTAATGCTGATACAACTGTAAATACAAACAGAGAAAAAGTTCTTTTAGATAAGAAGGTTAAAAGCCTGGCTGGCTCACAAAAATTACACTGATTATCTGAAAATAAAGGAATAAGCTAAACTGTGCAGACGCATATAATGACTTAATTCTGCATTGTAGTAATTTGCTTGTTACCTGATACCGTGGGCACAAGTTGAAGCAAAAGAAGCCAAATGTATACCTGAGGGATGCTCTAAGGGGACATGACCTTGTGTCCCAAACCCAAACTCCCTTGTTATCTCTGGGTTCTGTCACCTCTTGTGGTAAGGTGATGGGCAAGAGGAGTTGCAGGAAGAACATACCTTTTCCATTTGTCAGGAGGAGACACTTGACTAAGCTAATATGAACTCAAGACTGAAGTAGGAAAGGGATAAAGAAGGGATACAGATAATTTGCCTGATGAAGCACCAAAGGGATGACAGGGACTTCTCTTTCTGTTACTTGCCACCATTTTCCCTGAATCTGGATGAACATAATTAATTTCTTTACACAGCTACACTTCCCGCATGGGGCTAAAAAAGGAAGCATGGTTCTCCTCCTCCATGGTTCATGAGGGAGGGGCTGGGAAATTAATTCTTGCACGCTGCAAATTTTGAGACTTGCTGCAGGCAGGGGAGGAAAAAGGAAAGGGAGAGATTAGTCTTCTAGGGAGCCCAGCATGAGGATATGCTTCTTGATATTATTAGGGAAGTCACCAAGCATTTCTTAATAAGATTTTTTAACAAACTAATCAGCAATATTGGATTTTCAAGGATTTCAGAGGCAATTCTTGCTAATTGAGGTGTCTTTTTCCATTAGCAGCTCCCATCAGGAGCCTCGCACACAGGTGGAAAAGCATCACGCATCTTGTAAAATCAATAGTGCAGCCAATTAAAAAAAAGCACAATTATGTGGCTGATTCAAATTAGAATTGCAAATTCCTAATGGATCCAGATGTCAAGACTAGGCAAAGATGTAGGAGTCTGGTGTGTTTAAATTCAGCAAAAAGACTGGCACACTCTGTGCAACGATGCAAATTCCCATTCCATTCCCCACAGCAAAGCAGCCCCACGGTCCCTGAGAGTGGCTCAGGCTCCCGTATTTCAGAACATTTGGAGAGGATTTAACAGCTCCTAATACCATTCTCTCTCACTCCCACATGACTGGAATAATCACATGTGGTTTTGTGTTCTTCCTTGAGCCCCATAAAATGATCATTTGTAACTGAAAATCCAGTCCCCTTGACTCAGTGGTGTTTATTCCAACCCCCCAAGCTCCAATGACGTTACCCTTCCCTCCCCAAGCTGTTCTATGGTGTGTAGTAAGAAGCTCAAACTTGGTCTCTCCAAAGGGCAGGGCTTGTGGGGCCAGGATTTCCCAAATAAAAAAGAATGAAAGCAGAGCAGGATCATGGCTGTTAGTGTTTAAACCGTTTGGGCCACAACTGTTGACCTGGCCATGCTCCTTCATGTCTGGCCAGAAAATACAAGCGCCTTTGGAGCATAAATTCAGGAAAGCATTGCTGGAAGAAATGGTTTGAATCATAGAGAAGATCAGAGAGAACAGGGAGGGATATGGTCTAGCGATGGTTTTCTTCAGTGTTGGGTAGATGGTTGGACTCAATGATCTGAAAGGTCCCTTCCAAGCTGGGCAGTTCTATGATTCTATGACTCTATGACAACAAAAGATGGTCACAGGTGTGAGTGGTGCACAGATGATGTGAGTGGTGCACAGATGATGTGAGTGGTGCACAGATGATGTGAGTGGTGCACAGACACTTACAGGAGGCAGGAAGAGAAATTTCCAGGGGCTTCATGCAGTTGTACAAGGACCATGTTCATGCCTCTTGCTGGCCTGAAGAAGTCTTCCCTGCAGAGAAAGTAAGTGACCTTTTATATCGTGACTGTGAACAAACCCTTCATGCTATTCTTCAGGTAAAATATGCTTTTGTTATTGTTATTTTTAATACTTCTTATGTGTCTGGGGAACAACTATAGTGATATATATGGTCACGTTTGATTGTATCTGTATCACTCACCATGCATAAAACTTGTAGCACTTTGACAAGTGGGCACCAGTCTGTAGCACTTAACTCATGTCACCAGGGCTTTAACAAAAGCACTCTTGAAATTTCCAGTTCAGCCCTTTTGGGGATCATCACTTGCTCCCGTGAGGACCAAGCATGAGTGCTGTGAGGGTTTGATTACTGGGTGAAGGGCTCATTGTTGAGCTTGGAGATCTTGCCCTGGGTTTTCAGACAATGTTTTGGGTGGCAGCAGGACAGAAGTGTCACTGCTGTGATTTTTGCCACTGTTACTACTTTTCCCTGTGGATGGGCTGCAACAAAATAGTCACAGAAATAGCAAACAGAGACTATCATTTTGTGGTGGTCACAGCCTGGGCATATATTCTCCTTCTGAGTGTCTGAAAGCACAATGAAAGTTGAAGCAATGTAAAGACACTCTACCTCCTTATTCTATACATTGATACCATTTATTCTATGAATAAAGATGAGACCTCAGTGTGGCTCAGTCATAAGATCCCTCTTTTCAACACTGCATTAATTATTGTTGTTAGAGGTGCCTGGAAAACACACTGACAGAATGTCTTTCTGTTAGAAAATACAGATTCATTTAAATCAAGTCATTTCATGGGAACATGTTAGTTTTTTTCATAACCATTTGTTAAAAGAAAAATCAGCACAAATTATTCCAACTTTCATCTTTGACTTCACAGTATCAAAGTGTTCTGTTTAAACAGAGTAAAATAATTTCATGTTATTTGTAGTATTTGAATGACCTTCTCCCTATATGTAATTATTTTAACTTCAAACTAATTTTGCAGCAGAATTATTTTATGGCCATTTATTTACTTTAACAGCACATTCTCAACTTTTGCATGGCCACGTGACTCCAAAATCTGGCATTTTCTGAAAAAGTTGCTCTTGGGAGACTTTTGTTAGCTCCTGGGAGGGCAGAGTTGCAGGCTCTGGCTAGGCAGCCCTGCTGACTGGCAGGCACCAGAAATGCAGCAGGTGTAGCTCTAAATTCCTCTCTCTCTCTCTCTGTCCCTGGTAATATTTAATCCCTTCGATTTGCAAGCGAGGCTCCTGCAAGAAGGGATGTTTCAGGCTGCTGGTCTGGAAATGACAGATAACCCAAAATCAGAGCATGGCAAATGACGAGAGCTAGGTACCTTAGGTACTTACTGTGTGTGAAGGCAGGGGGATGTAGCATTAAGGTGTTTTTCAGCTTCTCCAAAATGACAATACACATTTTCTGCAGGCAGGCAGAGATGGCACCAGAGCAGCTCTGCTGGCAGATAAAAGCAAACACATTCCCTTCCAGCAAGGGAGTTAGAATTCGGAGATGAGCTCCTGTTTGTTTTCCTAATCTACTTGCTGGGCTACTTGGCTCCCTTTTTGTTCCTGTGACTGCTGAACCTGCCAGCCCAAGCTGCCCTGCAGGTGCTGTGGGTCTGTCCAGAAACTGCTGCTGTGAGAATTCAACCCAAAGCCTCTGGGAGTTGGGGGCTATGTCACTTGAATCAGCGTCTCTCTTTCCTGGGACAAGGTGCTGGAGTTCAAACCCTTCCCTTGGCACTCCTCCAAAAACCAAGGTCATCTATCACTTTTTCTCTTTCCCTTCTGGATTCTTTTTGCTTCCTCTATCCCATTTTCTCTGCTCAAGTCCCCTTTTCTCATACCCTCTATTTCAATTCCTGTGGTGTTTCTCGAGTTGTTTGTGAAGTGGTAGCAGCCTGATACCCACACTGCTCAGTGCAGGGGCTCCTTCAGATCAAATAAGAGCCAGGCTTCCTAAAAATCATCTTTTCTTCAATGGTGCTTTCTGAGAGGGGCTCTCGGGAGTTGCATGTGAGTAAACAAGTAATGATGCAGTAAAAGGACTGAATGGAGCCCATGGCTAATGTCATCCTCCCAGCTGATGAAGCTCTTGGATGCTGCAGTTTTCCTGGCTGGTGTTGTCGAGTGTGCAGTCGTTTTAGCTTCCTCTCCCTATTCCTCCAACAAAAGAAAGGATAAGTGTGACAGCACTGGACAAGGGACTCATTTCCTATGGAGTGGAATAGCTAACGTTCACGTCAGCAAATAGTAAGTTTGCAATTAAACCTTGTCTTTTTTATTTTGGCTCTAGAAGAGGGCCTTGTGCCTTCTCACATAGATCCTACCATGCCCTCCTTTTCCAGAAATGCTTTCAGTTTTCTGCTCCAAGGTTCAATCCCAGGATATACAAAGAAAGTTTCCCTATGAATTTCTTGTTAAAAGGATTTAATAAAATTCTCTTTTGTTATTTTCCCTCTTCTTCCAACTAGAGGAAATTTATTTGGAAGAAGTTTTCCCACCAGCACTCACTTTTACTCACAACTTCCTCGCTCACTGGGTCTGTAGCATCAAATGCAGCTTTTTCTCTCCTCTACGGAGAGCTGCAGAGCCCGTTAATTGCATTTTAAATGAAGCCCTGCAATGTCTGGCAGGCACCAAGGGTGCTCACAGCTTCCCTGTGTCCTGCCAGACCAGAGGTGTGAGAGCAGCTACCAAGCAAACTTCTGGGACAAGCCAGAGTCAATTGATGCTGTGGAGTGAGAGGAAGAACGTCAGTCTGTTCCCCGAGGTACACATGCTCAAAGACCTTTTTCAGGGTGGGATCTAAATGGTTTTGAGGAGTATTACTGTGACCAGTCACTTTGGGGTATCTGGTTCAAACACAGCTCAGGTAGAGTTTCTGAAAAGATGCCCATAAAAGCATTTGCCCTGTGTCCAGAGCTACAAACCCACACCTACCAACTGAATTCTCTGCCTTCCCTCTTTTCCAACCTCTCACATCTCACTTACGTTAGACATTTAGGGTGTGATGGAATGCCCTCTGGATCTTTCCCTCTCAAGCAGCCATCTTGCTAGCTTGGATTACACTAGACTCCTAGCTTTTAGGTAGACAAAATCAAGCAAGATCATTACCACCATAAGAGCGTGTTTCGTTATAATTGTCTGTCTTCCCATAAAGACAAGGTAATAGCACTGCTCTGCTGAAAGGAACAGCAAGCTCCTGGACCTCCAGTTACAGTTGCCTGATCGAACAGACAAGGCATGGCCTGTGTTTGACAGTCTTTTAGGAAGAATGCCAGAAACAGTTTAGCAATCTTGATTCCCTTTTTCTCTCATAAATTCCTATTTACAAAAAATATCATTAACCTGTGGGCCAAATTACTTTTGACCAGGTAATAAGCCAATCTGATATACTGCTTAAAATAGACAAAAGAATCTTATGGTGCAGTTTCCTCAAAAAACAATTTAACACAAAACTATACATAAGAAAATTCTTACAACCACCATCTACTAATAATGTTACAGTGATCTCGGGGCTGTGTCCTCAACCAGCAAAAGAAATGACCCAAGATTAAAGCAAGTGTCTGGTTCTGAATCTGACCTTATTCTGTGTGCTCCTGGAATATCCGATGATCTCTGGAGATGGGACTCCTGCAGTGCACACATGGGTAGCCCCTAAGTGTAAGCAGGAAGGAGGTAGTCATATATACAAATTTATTTTAGGACACTGTTACCCCGAGTTGTACAGGTGTGGTATTGTGCATTACAAAGATTTCAATTCACTGAATTCAGAGGCTTTGGGGCATTCATCTTTTAAAAGCCTCCTTTGGTGGCATTACATATTTACTGTAGACTTCGGGGTACAGATTGCTATAGACAGATCTATTCTCTTTATGCCTTTGGGCTTTACACAAAAGCTGCTAAGAAAAAAGGAAACTTTCCACTAAATATAGAATCATACTCACCGTTTCAAATTCTTTTCACACATGCCAATTTTCAGTTTTTTGCTAGCTGATTTAATTGCATACACAAGCTGTCCTCCCTCTTCCCTTCTCACTAAAGTAAAATACAACACCTGGGTTCTTTCTCTTGCATTCACTTTTTTTTTTTTTTTTTTTGATAAGGGATGACCAGAAAAGAAACTTCAAAAGGGGTATTGTTCAGTCTTTATTTTCAGATTGTCGAGACAACAATCCAATTGATGGAGCTGGGTCAGGTTATAAGACTCTTTTTGCCTCTTTTTTTAAACAGCAAATAGCTAGGGTGCTGCAAAGTGATATGCAAAGAGTGCAACTGTTCTTAGGGCTTTAAAAGAACTGAAAACATCTTTCTTGTGGTTTTTTTTTTTTTTTTTTGTTTGGTTTCTTGTTTTCCTACTACACATCACTTCTCAGCAGCTCTTTGCTTCAATTCTGAGCAAGTCCTAGGTGTGGGGGAATAGCACCTGGGTCTGACCCAGATATGCTTGGATTCAGTGTCCAGCTCTTCCTTCACGATAGGTTTATATAGCACCGTTTTTTGCTAGAAGCCAAATTTCCCTAATGTTACTGATGACTGCTAAGGTCCCTGCCAATAGTATATTTGTTTAGTTTAGTATTAGCTTCTGAATGGTAGATCACTGCTTTCAGAAACAAATGAGGGATGACCATCACCCATTTCTGTTTCTAAAACTGAAGCCCAGTGGCTCTTAACTGCCCAGTTCCCTTCTGTGGTGTTTATGCCTGGTCCCCTGATAGGGTGTTGCTGGTAGAGTGGGAGAGCGTGCATGACTCCAAGAGCTGTGTTTGCAGGGAGGAGAGGACTGGATACTTCAGATGTGTCTCTGAATTCAAGGAATTAATATGCAGAATTTGGCTACTACATTAGCTAAGAAGTGTTAAAAAAATTAAAAAACCAACCTGCTAATACCAGCAAAACTCCCAGCATGGATGGTGCTATACTGGCAACAGACCACATTTGTCAGCTCCACTCATGGCACTTGGGGACACTGTATAATGAAGCTGGCAACAGCCATACACGAGTCTACATGAGGGGAATCTGATGGTGTAGTTATGCCAGAGAAGATCTCTGTTATACACCCGCCATTATCTACTTCCCAGGGCTGTTCTGAGCTTCGAGCATTTACTACTATTTACAGCCGTGCAGCATGTTCCTTATGAGGGGATTATCCAGCTTTAGCACAGCACGCTCCGAGGCCATGGAGAATTTGGCCTCTGGTTTCCTCTGCAGCTGCTGGGGCAGCACAAGGCAACAAGCTCATTACGAATTCCACCCTCTGCAAATCCACCTCCACCCACAGGAGTGGTGCCTCTCCAAAGCAGCACAGTCAGGGCAGAGGGCATGACCACACTGCCCCATAACTTGGCATTTCTAGGCTGTGACTCATTGGAGCTGTAACCACTTAAGACTAAATGAAAAAGGCCAAGGTAATTTTTGGTTCTTGGCTGACCTTAGCGTTGAGGAATATGTGGAGGCAGCATTCCCACTAGTAGCCAGCACGGCTTGAGGGGTCTTGGAAAGGTCTCCTTTGTGTTCCCTCTGAATATCAGAATTCGTGCCACGAGCTTCAGTCCTTCTATCCAAGCTGCAGGAGACAGAGTAGCAAACGTTAGTCTGTCCTCCTTGAGGAGGCTCTAGAAGAGATCTTCTCCCACTGCAGTTCCTGATAGTTCTCTCCAAACTCCCCTGCAAATCCCTGCTCAGATCAAACCCCTGCATCAGTCACTGATGGTGACTGCTCACATTTAGCATTCATTTTGCTGTTAGTTGCCAAAACTTAACAGTTGCAGGGAGTCACCCATGGGAACATTTCGCCATTTTTGCACAGTAATTAATTGCTTAGGCAATTAAATGTCCCAGTAGTTCCTCAGTAAGGACTCTTAGTGCAGGGATATTGATAATTAACATGCAACCTGTGACAATACCACCTTCATTCTGAGTCACATTAAGGACAGAAATAATGATTCAGCAGTTCCATAATTACACTCTTTACATGCTACTACACTCTATGAGGAATCTTCTATGCAAACGAATAGCATCACGCCTGGAAACATAAATAACCACAGCTCTTCAACATGAATAGTATTGTCTGAAACTTTGTCACCCATATAAGATGTGTAACAACTGTCGTTTGAATCAGAGCTTCTCTGTTCAGAGAGTTTTTCCAGGCAGTCCCACCAGTGCAGAGTTCAGCAGCCACTTCATTCCCACCACACCAGGTTGCTCCAAGCCCCCTCCAACCTGCCCTTGAACCCCTCCAGGGATGGGGCAGCCACAGCTTCTCTGCCCAACCTGGGCCAGGCTCTCACCACCCTCACACCAAACAACTTCTTCCCCACAGCTCAGCTCCATCTCCCCTCTGTCAG
>BJBW01018428.1:0-10500 GCA_004320125.1 Scolopax mira | reverse complement strand
GGGGGGGGGGGGGGGGGGGGGGGGGGGGGGGGGGGGGGGGGGGGGGGGGAAAGGGGGGGGGGGGAGGTGAGGTCAGGATTTGGGAAGGGGCCCACGCGAGTGGGGACCATAAAGGTGGAGTGTAGGGGACAACGTGGGGGGAATTTGGGAGCCCTGCGGGGTGCTGGTGGGGGGGCCTGTCCTGGTGTCCTCACGTGGGTTTCTGCTCTGTCACCCAGGGCATCCCCGGTGCTGCTGGACCCATCGGCCCCACTGGCCCCCCCGGACTTCCCGTGAGTGCCCCCCACATCCTGCTGGTCCCGTGCCCCCTCCTCTCCGAGCCCCGTTCCTCGCTCCCCCCAAATCTCCTCTTTGGGGGCTGGGGGGTTGCTGCATGGAGAGGAGGGGGGGGTCCCCTCCATGGTGCCACC
The DNA here is from genome assembly GCA_004320125.1 of Scolopax mira. Taxonomy (NCBI): domain Eukaryota; kingdom Metazoa; phylum Chordata; class Aves; order Charadriiformes; family Scolopacidae; genus Scolopax; species Scolopax mira. Next base: position 10,090 of record BJBW01018428.1, on the reverse strand, counting down.
CCCAGTCCCTGACAAACCTGGTCTTGTTTCGCAGGGCCCAGCTGGTCCCAAAGGTGCCAAGGGAGCCATGGTAAGCCCCGAGCTGGTGCCCACCCCCTTCACCCCAAATCCTGCCCAGGGCCAACCTCTGTCTCTTCCCTCTAGGGCCAAGCAGGACCCAAAGGTGAACGGGGACCCCCAGGACCCCCTGGACACCCAGTGAGTGGCCTCGAGGGAAGGGATGATGATGATGGGAAGGGGGAGAGGGGGGATGTAGAAACAGCCCCTCGGTGGGTGACGGGACGGCCAGGAAGGGGGTGCAGATGGATGTCTCCTGTCTTCAAACTGGTTTGGGGACCTGGGGATCAGGGGGGACGCTGAGGGTGCCGTTCCTGCCGTAGGGCCCCCCCGGGGAGGTGATCCAGCCCCTGCCCATCCAACTGCCCAAGAAGAGCAAGCGCTCCATCGACGCCAGCAAGCTGGTAGAGGAGGAGGAGGAGGAGGAGGAAGGCGGCGAGCGAGCGGCCGCCGACCAGGCCTCACGCGACTACGCCGAGGGCATGGAGGAGATTTTCGGCTCCCTCAACTCCCTCAAGCAGGAGATCGAGGGGCTACGGCGCCCCATGGGCACCCGGGACAACCCTGCCCGCACTTGCCAGGACCTGCAGCTCAGCCACCCTGGTTTGCCCGACGGTGAGATGGGGTTTTGGGGGGGGGTAGGGGGGGCAAAAGATGGCGGTGGGGTGCTCCCGGTGCTGACCCCTCTTCTCCCCACCCAGGTGAGTACTGGATCGACCCCAATCAGGGCTGCGCCCGAGATTCCTTCAAGGTTTACTGCAATTTCACAGCGGGTGGGGAGACCTGTCTCTTCCCCAGCAAGGACATCCAGGAGGTGAGTGGAGAAAAGGTGGGGGGGTCTCATGGCAGGGTGGGGGGCATCGGCCAGGAGAAGGCTGTGGCTAATGGCTGCCTCTCCTCTCCCAGGTGAAGGTGTCGGCGTGGGAGGAGGAGGAGGTGGCCCAACGGTGGTTCAGTCAGTTCCAAGGGGGCAACAGGGTAAGGACGCTGCCCCCCTGAGCCTCCCACCCCATGATGGGCAAGGGTGGGGGTCCCTGCTGGGGGTCTCCCTGCTTCGACGAGGTCAGAGAACGCTGGTCGCTCTCACACTCCCCCCCCCAAAACCCCCCCTCGACCCCCTCTTCACCACCAGCTTCCACCCTCACGCCCCCAGACCCCGTCCAGATGCTCCTCTTCCTCCAAGGAGATGGAGAAACATCTTCCACTTGACCTTGACCCTGTCAGCCCTTCTTCCCCCCCTCCCCTCCCCCAGACCCCCCTCCCCCAGCCCCACTTTTCTGTCTGTTGCACCACCCCCCCACCCCTTCCCTCCCCAAATTCACCTCCTCCTCCTCCTCCTCCCTCAGTTCTCCTACACGGATGCGGAGAGCCAACCCCTTGGCGTGGTGCAGTTGACCTTCCTGCGTCTCCTCAGCGTCTCTGCCCGCCAGAACTTCACCTACCACTGTCACCGCTCGGTGGCCTGGCACGACACCCCCTCCGGGGACCACCGGCGTGCCCTCCGCTTCCTGGCTGCCAACGAGGAGGAGCTCACCTACGAGACCACCCCCTACATCAAAGCCACCTTGGACGGCTGCGCGGTGAGTGGGGAGAGGCCGGAGGGGACCAAATTTGAGGTGAGAAAAATTTAAGGACAAAGGGAGGGATGAAGGGGCAGGAGGGGAGAGGAGGCACCAGAAGGCACCGAGGTGGAAGGATGGAAGACCCCACACCCTTGGGGGGTGCACCCCGGGTGTAAGCGGGGTGTCACAGAGCTCCAGGAAAACCATGGATGAAAGAGAGGTGGTTCTCCCTCCACCAGACCCTCACGGTGTCCCCCTCCCCGGACCCCCCCCCTTGTCCCCGCAGGCACGGAAGGGCTCCGGTAGGACGGTGCTGGAGGTGCACACACCCCTCCTGGAGCAGCTCCCGCTCCTGGACCTGCGTGTCATGGATTTCGGCGAGCCCGGCCAGCGGTTCGGCTTCGAGGTGGGCCCGGTGTGTTTCCTCGGCTAGGACCCAAGCCTGTCGCCCCCCTCTTTGCCCCTCCAGAGGGGCAAAACCTCCTCCACACACCCCCCCTCCCTTCCACACACACACACACCCCCCAACCCCACCGCCTGTGAGCGACGAAGCAGCCGGACCCACCTCCTCCTCCTCCTCGTGTCACCGTCACCCACCCGCTGCTGCCAGGAGAAGAGGGGACGGCCCTGCCCCGCACCCACCGGGGACCCCCAAGCCACCGCAGCCATCCCACCCCCACGGGGATGAGCCCCAGGAGCTCTCGTTGCCTCTCTCTTCTCCCCCCGGATTTGCACCACCGGGACCCTCACGCTCCAGAGCCTCTGGGGTCAAGAGGGAAGAGACCCCAGGACACATCCATCCCCCACAACAATGGTGCCCCGACCTCCAGCAGCGCCCCCAGGCTCCGTCGGCGCTGGCCTGTATCCCTGGAGCTTCGCTAATCAAGGCTAATTAATTTGGAAGCTTCCCTGACCCATCAAGGTGCTACTTCTCTTCCCCACAAGGCTTTAAAAAACCTCCAACAAAACCTCTCCCTGGCCCGTGGAAGGAAATGAGGAAGAAGGACGTTGTGTTTTTACTGTGTTGGGTTTTTTTTTTTTATTTTTATTTTTTAAATTAATTATATTATTTAAAAGAGTGGATACAACTCCATCGATACTGGTCCCCTGCGGCATAATTTTGGATTTCCCCCCCCCCCCCCCCGGAAAAAAAAATTCTTAAAAAGTGAATTTCTGCATGGAGATTAACCCAGCCCAGTGCTTGGGGAAGGAGGGAGGGGAGGAAAAAATAATTTAAAAAAAAAAAAAAAAAAAAGAAGCAAAAATTATTTTCTTGCTGCCCGTCTGATAAAAATAAATTTAAAGGGGCACCACCAGGCTTTGCTTTTTAGTTTTCTTAAAAAGCAGAGGTGTGCCCCCTGGTGCTGAGCCGGCGGCCTGTATAATGTTTTGTAAGTAATTTTTTAAGTTGTATTGTAATATATCATCTATAATTTTGCTGCTTTTTTGGGGTCGGTTATTATTATTATTTTTTTTTTTTTGGTTTTGCTGCTTTTTGCTCATTTTCTGCTAGCTCACCCACGGGATTTCCTTCATCGTGAGATTCCCCCTGTGCAGCGAGGAGTTCCCATCCTGGAGAGAAAGTAGGGAATAAAGACACATGCACATAAATCCCCCGTTAAATCCACTACGGGCTGCTCCGTCCAGAACATCCACGCCACAAAATGTGTCTCAGCAGCTCCCTAGTAAGACAAAACCATGAGAAAAAAAACGAGATTTGGGAAAAAACAGGGGACTGGGGAGCACTGAGGGGTTTTCATCTCACATAGATCTCCTCTGGCTGTGGGGATGGATGTGGAGGATCTTCCCCTGGATCTGCTTAGTCGGAAATGGCTACCAGAGCACCAATCCCACCTGCCATGTCCCCCCTAAACCCCCATGTCCCTGTCCCCACTCCAGTTCACCCGCAGAGACCATAAACAAACTCACCGGTCACTGTCACCAAGCTGCCACCACCGTGGGTCAATCTCCCCACCAGTGTTCCCACCGTGGCAATGCCAATATGCAGAATCACAGAATCACATGGGGTTGGAAGAGACCTCTGGAGATCATCTAGTCCAACCCTTTGCCAGAGCAGGTCCAACCAGAGCAGGTTCCACTTGTCCAGGTGGGTTTTGAATGTCTCCAGAGAAGGAGACTCCACCATCTTCCTGGGCAGCCTCTTCCAGGGCTCTGCCACCCTCCCAGGACGGAAGTTCCTCCTCACGTTCAGGTGGAACTTCTTATGCTCAAGTTTGTGCCTATTTCCTCTTGTCCTATCCCTGGGAACCACTGGAAAAAAGACTGGTCCCATCCTCCTGATATAAATACCCCCTTGGAGTATTTATAAGCCTTGATCAGATTCCCCCTCAGCCTTCTCTTCTCAAGACTAAAAAGACCAAAGCCTCTCCTTGTAAGGGAGATGCTCCAGGCCCTTCATCATCTTTGTAGCCTCTGCTGTCCCCTCTCCAGTAGTTGCCTGTCCTTCTTGAACTGGGGAGCCCAGAACTGGACCCAGTGCTCCTCATGCCTCCCCAGGGCAGAGCAGAAGGGGAGGATGACCTCTCTCCACCTGCTGACCACATTCTTCCTGATGCACCCCAGGATGCCATTGGTCTTCTTGGCCACAAGGGCACTTTGATGGCTCATGGTCATCCCATTGAAAGGAAAAGGGCGGGAAGGGGCAGCACCATGAGGAGACCGTGTTGGGAGGCGACAGCACCGTGAGGAGAACATGGCGGCAGGAGCGTGAAGGGAAAAGGGCGGGAAGCGGCGGCTCTGGGAGAACATGGCCTGAGGTGGCAGCTCCGTGAGGGGTGAAGGACGGGAAGGGGCAGCTCCGTGAGGAGAAAATGGTGTGAGGCAGCAGCGGTGAGAGGAGAAAAGGGTGGGAAGCGGCAGCTCCGTGAAGGAAAAAAAGGGCAGGAGGTGGCGGCGGCGTGAGGGGTAAGGGCAGGAGGCAGGATCACTGTGAGGAGAACATGGCGGGACGGGACGGGGCAGCTCCGTGAGGTGAAAAGGACGGGAAGCAGCGGCTCCCCGAGAGGAAAAGGGCGGGAAGCGCTGGCTCCGTGAGGAGAAGATGGCGAGAGGCGGCGGCCCGACGGACAATGTCCCTCATGGTCGCTGGAGGGCGCTGGCCGTGTCTCCATCCTTCCCTCCGTCCCTCGGACGAGCGCGGTGAAGTAGCCCGGGCAACCGGGCATGGATGCCCCGTCCCCCCGAGGGCTGAGGCAGAGGGCTCGGTCCCTGAGGAGCAGCCGGCTCTCTGCGGGTAAAGCATCCCAAAAACCCCACGATTTTGGAGTGGAAAGTCACTTTTCAAAGCTGTGAAAGCTCTCAGGGCGCGATCTGGTTTTAAGCTAAAAAGGGGCAGATTTAGCCTAGGTATTAAAAGACGGTTTTTACGCTGAGGGTGGTGAGACCCTGGCCCAGGTTGCCCAGTGAGGGGGGAGATGCCCTGTCCCTAAAAACATCCCAGGGCAGGTTGGACGGGGCTGTCGGCGACCTGCTCCGGTTGGACATACCCCTGCCCAGGGCACGGGGCTGGACTCCGTGGATTTTTGCGATGGTTTGAAGAACCCACCAACAATTTATTGTCGTTTAAACAATTATTCTCTCACCTGATGTCCCCCTTTCCCACCCGGGAAGGGGAATTGGGAAAAAGCAAGGAAACCTGAGGGTCGAAATGTAAACGCATTTCAAAGAATAACACTAAATAATTAAGATTAATAATATTAAAGAACCAATATCAATCCGAATATAAAATATTTAAGCCCATATATGATGCCCAGCCCCACAGGGACAGCGGATGTTGGATGCTGCAGCTTCAGGAGGGGCTCCGGCATCGGGGCAAGAAGTTCTCTGGATCCCAGCCATTATGGAAAAGGAGAAATTTTTCAGCAAACTTTCTAATTTCTATTGAATGTGACGTTCGTGGTATGAACGTCAAGTGCCCGGGTCTTATTCCTCCTCGTCCCTGCACCTGGGGAGCTCGGAAACACCGAGACTTTGAAACCTGCCCCCCCAGAGCTGGTTATAAAGCAAATATTTTCACAGATTCAGACACTAGAATTCTCCTAAAAACCCAGTTTTCCCAAGTGTTAGAAGAGACATTACTGGAAGAGAAACGATTCCTGCGTCACTCAAACCAGGACACTTTTACAGGTCCCTTCCAACCCTAAACTGTTCTTTGATTTTCCCCTGAGCTTAAAAACTGCGTGGGGAAGATAACACTTGGCCAAGGTGGCGTTTGGGCTCGTGAAAAATGCTGGCCCAAGGAGACAACACTTGTTGTCCCCTTGGAGTCACCATCGTTTCCCACTAGAAAGTGAGGCAAGTGGGAATCTTCGTGTTAAACCGTAGAAAGTCCTGGCCCAGGAGGGACCCGACACATGGAGAAGTGAGGGGGAGAGGAAGGGGGAAGGTGGCCTTGGTGATCTGGGGTGGAAAAGGGTTTTTTTGGGAGCTTCCAAGAGCCACGTGTACCATCAGGGAGGTGACAGAGGATAAATTGATCATGAAGCCACTGGGACCCTGTGATTCCCGCCATGACGGCGCTCACCACACACCAATTTGCCAGAGATTGCTCTGGTTTTGGCACGGACTTGGGCCTGTCCTTGGGCAGGGATGGCACCACCCCTTGGGAAGTTCTGGAGAAGGTGCCTGGAGCTGCTCCATGCCCCTTGCCATCAGGGCAAAGTGCTGACGAGTCCAAAGGGCCTGGACTGGTCCCAGTGCACACCATGGCTGCCACCTCACCCTGCTCCCCACCGAGGTGTCAGTGGGACAGGGTAGGCTTTGGTGAGGGGGTCCTAGGTCCAGGACCCCCAAAAGGTGCTTCCACTGAGTGGACCTGAGCACCGGTCTGTGTGGCAGGGGGCAGGTCCCACCTCAGTGTCCTGCTCTGCTCCGGGGTGGGACCCCAAACCCACGTCAAGGTCAAGGGTGGGGAGAGATGTGTCTCTTGATGGTCACCCTCCTGCTTCCTGTAGCTGTCCTGGTGGTAGTAAAAAGGGGTGTTTGAGTCTTTTGGGGGTGTTTTGGAGCATTAGCATTGTCATCCTGGCCCTGGTGGGGGGGGGGATCATTCCCTGCTGGGAAGCCCCCCAGAAGAAGGGGGCGAGGGCACTATCCATCTGGGCTCCCCCTGCTACCTGGTGACATGGCATCCCTGGGGGAGGAGGGAACCTTATCTTGGGGGTCCCCCCAGTACCGTTCACACCTTCTTCCCCCTTCCCCTGAACTCTCAAGATGGCGGAGGGGACCCCGGGTGTGGGGCTGGGGGCAGGAGGGGTGACCCCTACCACAGACCACCTCAGCCCTGGGCACAGGGAGTGCTTGGTGACTGTGTCACGAGCTCCCTAGTGCTCAGACAGCTCTGGCCCAACCGGAGGGGGGGGGTGGGGGGGTGGGGGGGGGGGATGGCTGGAGCTGGCGCGGGTCTCAAGGGACCTGAGTCCCCGGGGGGGTCACCCCCCCATGAAAGGGGACACCCCCATGCTCAGGGCAATGCTGCAGCTGCTCAGCTTGATGCGGCAGCGATCCCGGCCTCAGGCCCCAACGCTGCGGGGCTTGGCGTCCTCAGGGCGAAGTGACCCATTGGACCCCCCCCCACCCCCCAGAAACAGGGGATTTCCACCCAAGCTGGTGGGGCACCGCCAGCATTTCGGGGAAAGGGCCCTGCCCTCCAGTAACCCCAGCCCAACCAGTCAGCAGACAGCACTGGGCCGCGTCACCAGTCTCCGGCAGACTCCAGGCGGCTGAGGTCCTGGTCCCAGCGTTTCTGGGGGACCTTCTCTCTCCAGACAGAAGCCCCCCTATCCCCCCCCCACCAGCCCTGTGCTGGGCTCCTACCCCACCAAGCCCAGGGGCTGCAAACATCAGCTCAAAAAACGCGAGGTTTTGGCACCCCCTGGGCTCTGGGGCTGCGTGGCCGAGGCCGGACCCCCCAGACACCCCCAAGACACCCCCAGGACACCCCTGGCGCTGCCCTCAACCACTGTGGGACCACGTCCTCTTTCCAAACCGAGTCCCTTCCTCCTTCCCTCCCCACTGGCATCTCCACGAGTGGCCTCCTGAGGCTGAGGGTGCTTCTTGTGCCTCTGCCGGAGGGGACGACGAGCCTCACATCCCCTCCGCTCCCGCCGTGTCCCCTCAGGGTGTGGGTCGGGGGGAGATGCCTCCATATTGGGGTCCAGCCCCAGAGCTACAGCGGCTCCTGTCTGTCCCACCCTGCGATGCCGGGGGTGGGGGCTCAGCTGTTGCTGCTATTTATGGTTTTTTTTATCCTGGAATCGGCGATTTCCAAGTAGTTTTGATTCTGAGCGAGAGCTCAGTCTCCCAGTGCCATACCCCCTCCCAGTGCTTCCCAGTGGGGGCTCAGAGGGACCCCTCTGGTATCCCCACGTGACCCCAGCGTGCGAGGCAGCCGGGTTTCACATCCCCCCCTGTCTGCGCGTCACCCGCTTTCTGTTCCAGCCACATCTTCCTCTTCCTCCCCCAGCCAGGAGGGAAGCAGGCCCCGAGCTGCTGCTCCTGGGAGGGATTTGCTCCTTGGCCGGGGGTTTCCTCGGGGGGCTGCTTCTCCTCTACGTCTCCATGGCAATGGTGGTTTTGTGGGTTTGTGTCCCCCATCTCCGTCCTTGGGTGTTGGAGCTCGTGCTCGTGGGGCTCAGCACATCCCTGCCCCCTTTCACGGGCACAACTTGGAAGTTCCAGCCCCATGGAGCCTGCGGAGACCCCACTGCCCCCACCCCACATGCACAAGCCTCGTGTCCAGACCCCACGCAGCCCCTCCCCAGCGATGGGGAGGGAAAGGGGGAACCAGGACAGGCCTTGCTGGAGACTTCCAGAGCAGGGCTGCGGTGTCACCAGTTACCAGGCAAAAGCTGCTGCTGGGAGAACTGGTCTGGCTGAGGAAAAGATCCAGCTTTTCTCCCCCCCTTGCCCCAGCTAATGGCTCCTTGGGGCAGCTGCAGGTTCTCCTCCACCGACCGGGGTACACACGCGTGTGTGCACACCAGGGGTCTCAGCGCCTGAAGGAGGAGGGTTGATGCTTGAACTGGTCTGGTCCCTCTCCGGGTCAACCATTGGCCTTGCAAGGGGGTCACGAGCCCTCACACTCACGGGGTGAACACAGCGTTGTGGATCCCGGCCACCCCTGGGTGCTGGTGGATACAGCGGGGGGTCCCCTGGCCAGGGGTGTCCCCCTGGGTGCTGGTGGATACAGCGGGGGGGTCCCCTGGCCAGGGGCTGGGCCCTGGGTGGAATTTGGCTCTGCCCACCCCCAGTTGACCAGGGATGCTGCTGGTGTCTGTGGCACAGCAGGATCGGGCTCTCCCAGAGCCCCTTTCCTGGCCTTCCTGTCAGGGTGGCTATCGGCCAATGCTCTCTGCGAGCCCCCCCAGGGGCCAGAAGTGGGTGCCTCCCCCATGGGACCGTTCTTTAGAGGTGGAAAGATCCCACCTACATCAGCTGGGAGAACCCAGGAGATCTGAGATCACCCTCCCCTGTCCCTCCTGTGCCCAAGAGGTAGACCTAGATCCCTGGAGCCCTGCCCCACACCGCCCCACAGATCAGCCCCCAGACACCAAGGGGGCTTGTAGAGCTGCAGTCACACACACAACCCCCCCCCCCCCCCCCCCAAAAAAATGGAATCACGCTGAGGGTCACACAGCAGGATCAACCCCAGCACACTTTATTGTGGTGAGAAAGCAGCAGAGCAGGAGTGGAGGGTGCGGGACTGGGCCCTGAGGGGGAAGCTGTGGGGCAGGACACACCTCCCCTCCCTTTTGGGGGTCTGCAGGGCAAACCCCACCTCTGGGCTGGGAAGAGGCACCATGTCCCCGGCGGGAAATGGCTGTGGGGCCAAGGGCAGGCCTTGCGTGTGAGCTGGGTGCTGGGACCAGTGCAGGCCCCAGTGCTCTGCTGGAATTATCCCAGTCCCACCAGGTCCAGCATGTCTGAATGTGGTGTGCACAGGAGAAGGGGGTGCCAAGGAGGATGGGGAGGGGGGTGTCAGGGATATGGGGCACTGGGGTGATCAGATCCCACCAGGGTGAGAGGAGGGTTGGCTGAGGGTGCGGAGGGTCCGGCTGAGGGGAGGCAGAGCCCCCCTCTGGGCTCTGCCCCCTCACAAGGGGTCGCGCTGGTTGCGGGCGCTGTTCATCTTCATGGCCTTGATGATGAGGATGGTGCCCACCATGATGCCGACGATGCCCACGGCCAGGCCCAGGGCACACACCAGGGTCTCGGTGCTCTGGGAGGCGGGGAGGGGCAGCTGGGGCTCTGCGGAGAGGGTGAGGGTGGGTGAGGAGGGGGTGCTGAGCCCCCCCCTCGCTGCCTGCAAGGGGAGGGGACCCCGGCCCAGCCCCGCTCCTCACCCCAGTGCTTCAGGAGGGGGGCATGGAAGCCCTCATGCTCCACACGGCAGTCGTAGTAGTCCCCACGGGTGGGCACGAAGGGCAGGTAGGAGAACTTGCGGAAGGTGT